>JAPMOQ010021776.1:240306-314954 GCA_026543055.1 Argiope trifasciata | reverse complement strand
TATATATATATACTATATGATATAATATCCGTTTATTTATTTAATTGCTTGTTTATTTAAACCATATACAATTCTACACCACTTGGTGGAATTGAACGAAATTCGCCATCCATATTCCTTTGTATCTAGACAGATTAACTGCGCGATTAGAAATTTGTTACATCTTTCTATGACGTATAAAGGGGCAATGGAACATTTTTTTTATTTCTACTCCATAACTTTTGAGATATATTTACAAAATTTGTTTTATCTCACCCTGAAGTGTAAGAATTGAAGGGTTTCCTGAAAAAAGGAGGTAGCTCCAATCTTTCAAGTTTGGAAAAAGCAATAAATAATGTTTGAAAATTCCAATTTGCAAAATGTGTAAAGATTTTAATGTTAATTAATCTTAATTGTTTCTACATATTATGATAGTAATTTCTTTCAAAAATATTTTTTCCAAATAACCTGGCACATGTTGGAATGTTTGAGTTACCTCTTTCTTGCAAACCAAATAGATGGTCTTTCTACTTATATGAGAAATATTTCACAATAAAGATGCAATTTACTATAATATTATTTTATTTAAAGTAAACTTACAAAATATGCATACAGCTTGGTTGTAAAAACAGAAAAATTTATTTCCATTCATTATCATGCTCCCTCTCTGGATCAAGAGGGGGAATGAGTGATTAATCTGCCACTCATCTGCTTCCTCGAGTTGTAGTCCATTATAGAATCTCATATCATTTTGTGGGGACATATTTGCGAGCTACATCTTTATATTTTGAATTCTTAAATGGAAGAATCTGCTGGAAAAAAAAGGGTGGTAGCTACAGGAGCTACCTCTATATTGAAACAAAGTAATGAAGTAATGACATATCCGTCTCTTGAGTAACGCGAGGACTAATGATTGCAGCTACATCTTTATGGCACCAAGCGAACACTTTTTTAAACCACATGATTGTACGTGTAACTAACTACAAATTCCCCTGGGTTGGAGCTATATCTTTTTGCAGAAAACTTTAGAAATAACCTTTCAGTAACGGAAATTTCATTTCTGTTTGACCATTTTCTTAATTTTAATAATTTTTTTCAGAATAAATTCCAACACAATTTAGAACAGTTTCTTTCTACGTTGAAATATTAAGCTTATATATAGATGCGGTAAGAAATCCTTATCGAACGGTAAGATAGGATGTCTTTGATCTGAAACCTTTGACATTAATTACTTAAGGACTATAATAAATTAAAAAGTTATATATAAGAATTGGAAAATCGACGTAAAGTTGTATAAATTTTGTTTTTGCTGGCATATACAATATATAAACGTCGTCGCAGCTCCCAGTACGGCAGTTAGTGTCTTATAAGATGGTGGCAGAAGAGAAACTGCATTTCAAACGTTAAAGGAGAATATGAATTTCATAGGTAATAAAACTGTTAAGTGTTATATTTACGGTAACTGTGGCACCATAACTAGTGACTTATGACTTATTTTCTAAATCCTGAATGGGCAGGGAATCGAAATAGAGTATTGAATTATCTCAAAGTAGTTTATGAATATTGAATTAATAAATGAAAGATGATTGAATATTTTAAGTAAGTGCCTTTTCTACAAAAAGAGTGAGTAACCGAATACTTTGTCATATAATAATGTGAACTGCTTCCAAAAACAGTGTTGCTTGTAAATATTTAATTATGCAAGGTATAAGTGTTGTTTGAGGTGAGTTCTTGTTTCACGAAATAAACCTTTTTTTAAATAATAGTAACAGAGTATTGAATTACCTCAAAATAATATACCAGTATTGAATTAATCGTTGAAAGATGCTTGAATATTTCAAGTATGCGTCTTTTCTACAAAAAAAGTGAGTACTTGAATACTTTGTCATATAAAATTGTGAATCGTGTTCAAAAATAAAGTTGCATGCAACTAATTACTTAATCAAGGTGTTAGTGTTGTTTAACGTCAGTAATTGTTTCAAGAAATAAAGCTTCTTATAATAAATAATAAAATGTTCGAGAAAAATTCAAAAATCGATGCTTTCATCACTTAGTCGGTAAACATTTACTTGAATTTTTATTTGAATTGACATTTTTATTCTAATAGCATTTCGCTAAATTACTGAAAAATTGTATAAAGATGATAACTGAAATAAGAACAATTAAAAGTAAATTTAGAGATATGAATTAATATTGGAAAAGTATTTTGGTTTTATTGGTCGATTATTAGTTGCTGATTATTTAAACTTTTGCGAATAATTTGAGACAATTGTTCAAATCTTAACAAGCTCAGCTACAGTAATTAAAACTATAGGATGAATTTCATTTATAAAAAAAGAAATGTTGGCGAAAGATTATTTACTTACTAAGGATGTGTACTTTAAAATATTTTTTCTTGGAATAAATCCCCTTATGTTCATATTAATTACTTTACATGCAATTAGACAATACCCACTGTTACTTCTTTTCTCTTCTTCTTCATCAACGAACAGATCATCACTAAATTAGAATCCCCATTGAGTTGAGAAAAAAAATATTCCTAAGTGGAATAAAATACAGGAAAATAAAAACGTTTGGAAATTTGAGGCTTGTTAGTGTTTCGTGAAACGTTTCTTTTTTTCTTATTTTTTTTCTTTAGGAAGCGCTAAAGGAATTTGTCTCAATTTGTAATGCATGGTGGAATGGCAAATTTTTCTCTTATTTTTTGGGGGGGGATTTCATGGAGTTACCAAAAGTTAGCGCGTCATTTTCACTTGATTAGTTTGATTTAAAAAGATTTACAAGAACATTTAATTTCAAGAACTTCATTTCTGAAATTAATTGACTTTAAATAGAACGCATACTACATGACAGAATCTTTTTTTATCCTGAAAGATTAAGTTTTTAAATTGATTAAGCAATTATCTTCATCGGTTATTTGTAAGAAATATTTGACCTTCAGTTTTTCGAATTAAAACATTTTACTTCATCCTTGGTATATTTCTTCTGGCGAAAGAGTATTTTCTTTATTGTATATTGAAATAAGGCATTTAACAAAATACAAGGTATTTATAATTAAAGTTCCACTTTGAAGGGGTCATTTAAGAAAAACTACTGGATCATATGTTATCAAACTTAGTAACAGTTTAAAGGTGGAAATAAAAATTTCTTTTGAGGCAAAAAAAGTTTAAAAACTCACCACGAGGGGAGAAATGGCGCTGCATACAATATTTTTTAACAAAGTAGGACATGAAGTCATCGGTTTAAAATGAATTTAATCAGTTCTGAAATGTGCTTGCATGTCCAATGTGTGTAATGTCAAAAGGCACTGTTTATAGTGATAATCTGAGCTATTTGGCGGAACTAAAAGATGAAATAAACCGATATCTGCGCAACATTCCTCCTATATGCCAAGACTACTGTTTTAAAATACAGTAATGCGATTTAACTTGATTTCAGAAAATGGTGGACGCCACATTGAGCAAGTGACGAGTTTTAAAAACGATTAAACGCATTTTAAATCGTCGTCTTTTTTTATGTTCCATTTTGCTTAACAATATTGCAACAATAGCAATATCTCCAATGGTGTTGAGTTTTTGAACTTTTTTTATCACTGAAAAGAAATTCCTATGACCTTCTGTAAACTATTACTGTTTTGTTTTAAGGATTTCCATTTCAAAGAGGAACTTTAATTATAAACTTCCTGTATTTTATTTCTGAGAGTATGTCAAGGTTTAGTATAATTTGTATATCAATTTATGAAACGAGAAAGCTGTAGAAAAAAGAAAAGAAACTCATATTTCTAAGAATGAAAATAGTTCTTTTTATTGAATTAAAATAAAGGATTTTTTATATTATCAATGTGTCTGGTTTCTACAACTTATGAGGCTGAGTGGATCAGCGAGACGGCCACGAGGACTTATAGCAGCTTCTTGAGATTCAGTCTCGAATTGATATAGGAGTGGTTTAGCGAATGAATTTTTTTAGTGTCAAAAATCTTCGACGTCTTCTTGATTTACATTCTACAGGCTGCTTCGATAACTGTCAAAAACAGCTTTCCTGTCTCTAGAGTTGAGAATGACATATCTAAGATGTCTACAGTGAAAACAAAATGGTTCATTGATGTCTCTTCTCCAAGCATTTGTATTCTTCGGCTGCGTCGATGTATTGTAAACAGTTCCTCTTGTATCTTGATGCTATAGCGTAGTGCGTTGTCGTCTTTAGGGTTTCTTCAACAACCTTGCTGAAACAGATGCCATAGCACTTCCAGTTTCAACTTACTCCATTTTTTTTTCCAAAATTTGGTTGTATGTAAGTTTTTATTTATGCAGATGTGAATGTTTAAGGGTACTGTTTATCACTCGTTTATTCTCTTGTACAGCTGTGTGTGAATGAAATGGCAAATCTAACTCATCTACCATAAATGCCACCATTACGAGGCTTGGCTACCTTTCACCAGCTGGCTCTATTTTTTCTTCTTGTTTGAGTCCATATGGGCATCTCGTAATTGGGGATGAGATGATTCTGGTATGGTGGTTGGATTTCTCCAATCCAGTGGGTACAATAAATGTGGTGAATCTGACTCCTTCCATCAATGACTGGACGTACTTTCTTCAGGGAGGGCTGTACCGTAATCTGTGATGGGCTTTAGAACTCACCCACAGTTCCCACCAGTGTTGCTGTAGAGACGGTCGAGTCATTCAGTATTTATTTCCGAGTGCCTTCGGGTGGGACGTACTTTCTTCCACATAGTTGCACCATTTTAATATCTATAAAAGACTTTTATGCTATTTTTGTGAATCAAAGTTGTGATTATTTTATCATTGAATTTATTTGTGAGTGGTAAAAAAAATTTCTTTGAATTTTATAATACGCAAAAATATTAATAAAAAGCACGTTTACAAAAAAATATAAAGATTCTGGGCACGGGGACATGATACAGTGATTATATAAGGATTCTGGACACAGGGAATGCGGTAATCTGTATTATTGTCATTAAATTAAGTTAACAATATGATTTATTTTTATGTATTCGGTTTTCGAGTAAATTTTTATCATTTCGATACTTGTCAGATGCTCAAACTTTCACCGCCTTAAACTCTTACGCTTCAGGCCATCGTAGTAGCAACTCCATTTGATATGTAAAAATTTCTTTCAATAGAAGTGCTTAATAAATGTCCTCGAAAATACCTATTATTATATACAATATTGTTTCATCCTCCAGAAACTTGAGATAACTTTCTAGTATAATCCTACGCAACTCTAAGCGCACGACAGCGTACTGTTCTTCGAGTGTTGAGATCTGCACTTTTAATTATTGCTCTTTCTCCTATTTGTTTGACGATTGCCGGAAAGTCAACTTAGTCACGTTTGAAATGCTCCCTACTCATTTAGAGGTTCTTCGTGGTTTATATACTTTTGCTTTACCATAATGTTGAAGAAAAATAAACTTTAATTAGATATATTTTGTTGTTCCACTTGAACATAGTCATTCTGTACTATTCTTCGATCATTTGGCAACATTTTCTTCAGCCTTTTCTCAGATCTCTTATGAATTGCTTAATTCTTGGTAAATAGGCAACAATACGATTGTCTTTGCTTCACGTATTATTCTTTTCTTTTTTTTTCTTGTGAAATATATCCGGGATTTTGTGTGTCTTTTTATGACAACTCCATCAAACACAGAAGGTGACAGTAAAGCAGATTTATAAGCTTGAAGAAACTCTAACTTAAGTATATAAAAAACTTGCTCAAAATTTAAGGAATTCAGCATTTATTCAATTAAGGAATATTCTAAATAATTATATAGAATTGTAACTCTTCATTGCATGGTGATGAAAATTTCCATCATAAAATTTAATGAACAAAATATTATACTCAAAAGAGGTGTACTGTAAATGGATTGTTGCTGATAATTCTTTTCACGTCTATTTCGTAATAAGGAATGTAACTGTCAAAAAAAGTCACAATTATTACAGCGGAGTTGAACTTGTCATTCCGCTGTTCGTAGTGGTTGGAAAAAACGTGAGATTTCTTTAATATGTTTTTGTAACTAATCTTAATTATTTTTGTTAACAAAAGCAATAACAGATGGAAAGAAAGGTTTGCATTTCGTTTTTCTGTTATTTTCGGTTCAATTTATATCGGGTACCCCAAATAATGTTCCCAAAACTAGGCCACTGAAATTTATATCACTATGCAATGGTTTCGCTTCTAATGAATGACGAAAAAATTTTTATTATGTTTTTAATGTTTTTTGTTGAGAAATTTAAAACACAGGGACATTGAAGATAAGCAAAAAATAGGTTGGTCACTCATTTGCAAATACCCTAAATGCAAAGAATCTTCTACAATCTCACGCAGTAAACGTGGAATTAATTTGTAGCTCAATTAGAATAATAACTGTTTTCGAAATTATCATCAGGAATAAAAAAAATACAAAGATATTTTATTTTTTATTTACCTTGAGCTTAATACGTAAATTTGCATGATGTTGGCTGTTTCCATCCTTTTATTTCTAATTATTTTATATTGTATATTTACACTGGTTTTTTTTTCAAATTTCCTTTAGTCTAGAGTATAGATTGTATAATCCAGATTTATTTCAGAAAAAAATCATGCAAACAAGGGTTAATGAAAAATATAGAATTCTCTGAAATATAGATAAGAAATAAATAATCTTTTGAATTAATACATTTGTCTTTAGACTAATCTTTGAAGATAGTATTTAAATGTAAACAAGCAGATTAGAAGTTCAATTCTTTACCAACTGAATCAAACATGTAATGGAAATAATTATGTTTAAGATCTTTATCGGATAAATCTATGATCTTACTGATTTATCTATTTTAATAACCCCATTTTCAACTTTCTTCTTTCATTTCTTTTTAAGTAATTAATCTGAGATAAATATACTTATAATTAATTTTTCTGCTTCCGCATTCTTTTCAGTCATTTTGGTGGATATTGCCAACTTTGAAATGCATTCTTAAGCATCATATGCTGAAACTATCCAAAAATTAATAGTACTCCAACCAGCAGCAGCACTAATAGTTCCAAAACACGAACTGGCTAAATATAGAATGAAAAATATAAAAAAATTCTCTCATTTTTATTCAAATAAATAACATTGATTTTAATTCCATTTAGTTGTTTTTGTCTTTAAAAATTTTTTAATACCTCCGGACTTTTGAATTTTTAAGGCACTTTCTTACTTTCTTTCTTTTTCAATTTATCCATCGGCTAGGTTTTCAAGTGGTACCGATCTTTGGTCTTACAAAGACTGCAGAGCTTATCTCAGAAGAGTACTTTTCTGTCTCCAAAAAAGGATTCAGATACCTATTCAATGTGCGGTTTAACTACTGACACGTAATTTACGGATGAGACTTGACCAAAAGAAGCTTTGGGAAAATTTCACTGGGGCCGTGGTGGCCCGGTGGTAAGATCCCGGCTTCGGAACAAATGGGTTTCAGGTTCGACACCCGATTCTACCGAAGAGCAAAAGTGTAAGCGGTTCTGGAGCACGTTAAATCTGTCCGGGCCAAACGTTCTACCGCTGATGTAGCGTGAAAGTTTGGAGAGGGAATGCCAAATCATATGTCGTGCTCATCATCTGAAAAACGGTTCAAAATTACTTAGTCAATCCCAAAACAACCCCTATGTTGCTCTAAAATGCCGCATTAATATGGCTTAACTAAACAAACCATGATTCCACTTCTGCTTAACGGATTCCCTACATGTCATATACATGAGTTTAATATGGAATTAAGGTCATAAAGTTGAAAAACACAGGAAGGAAATAACTCATATGAAAATGGGAAAAAAGAAAATACGAAAAGAACCACTAAAGAAATCCAGGGTGGTGACACCTTTATCTAACAAAAAGCAGTAAACTTTTTGGAATGAGAAAAGACCTTTACGGAAATCTAATCCTTTAAAGACCCTCAAGGATCTTTAAAGAAGGAAACATAATACTCTTTTTAGTCGTTGCTATACATTTCAATAAATTACCTAAAACATTACTTAATTAGAACTTTTTTAGATTTACTTTCGTAATATATCTTATCATTTAATTAATTTGTTTTCTAAACATTTTATAATGAAATATTTCTTCTTTGCGAGAAAAAATACGATTAATTAAAGTGTCACATCAAATTTAATCAGTTTCATCTTTGTTATCAGTTTCATTGTATATGATTCCTTTTATTTTTACTTATTTTCCCTTTAATTTGCTTTTAATTGTCACATATATAATTTAACCTTTCCTCTATTTTATTAATTTTTTCTTTTTTTTTTTTATTGACTGTTTTCTAGGCAAACTTCCTTAAAAATTTCTGTATTATCAGAAGAATGATCTTATTCTGGAATCTGATGCATGCTGTGAAATTTTAGAAGAAACGAATCTTCTTAATTTGTTACTCGCATTTTTAGTCATCAAATATTTTAACAATAGTTTCACGAAATTCACGTAAGGACTTCTAAAGGTTTAATTACCTTTCCACCTTTTTTTTTTATTTTATTTTGTTTTCAGTTTGTATTTTTTATCATTTCAATTACCTTTTTACTTTCTTTTTTAATTTATTATTTTCCTTTCTTAATAATGGAAACATATTTATTAATAAATAAAATTTATTTTACTGGGAATAAACAGTGGTCAGCCAATTGTCTATTTCTCCTAGTTACTGAACAACACCAATGATAATGAGGGCAAATATTATTTTTCTTTTTAGACAGGCGCCTATTGGCAGTATCGCTTACCAGTGGTGTAGCCTTGATTGTCCTTATTGCATTGATACGAATAATATTTTCTTCCATATTGTACGAAAACTTATCTCTTGATTTTCCGATTCCACATATCCTATTTTACCACAACTCTTTATTTTAAAAATATATGTTAATAACATAATGTATTTTTAATAATCTAAATAGTGAGAAAAACCCGCTTTTCGAAAATTAATTTTGTGGTTCTCGGTGAGTAAGATTGCTTTAAAAGTTTTGAAATTAGGTTAGATAGTCTAAAACCTATGTTATATTTTTTATAGTATGCTTTATTCTGTTTTTTTTCCAAGAATATATATATATCGGTTGTTCTCTTTTTAAAAGTTTATATTTTGATTAGTAAAAGTATATAAAAATTAATCGTATAGCTCTATTTGAAAATATTATAAATCAGATATAGAGACCCTATAGTACATCAATAAGAAAAAAAAGATGTATCTAAAGAGAAAAAGGGATAATCAAATTATTTTAAAGTTGTCCTACGTATGATATATTTCTTTCAATTATTTTGCTATGTAATTATAAATGCAGCATGCATTACTTTTAACAGATACTTTTTACTATTTTCGGACACTTATATATATATTTTTTTGATGATTTTAGATGCGTGTAAGTGAGCGTTGGCTGGTGCAGTATCCACTTCTGATGATTATCTATAGTGAAACTTTAGGTAAGTTTTTAATATCATTTGAAATTTAATATAAGCAAATACTATAAACATCTTTTAATTAATAGCGCTGAAAGTTTATTTTAATTATTCTCTTATTCATATTACATTTAATTTATATTTCATTATTGTGGGATCTTGTAATCATTTTTTTTAATTCATTGATTAAATAATAGAAAAACTCTGAATCTAACGAAAAAATGTATTGCCCTTTAAAACACTAAAGTTTTTAAATTTTCAACATTCTAGCATATATAAAAGCGAGTTTAAAATTGATTTGAAACTAACAAATTCCATACAGACAAGAAAAAGTTAGATTAAATAAAAGTATGCAAAAATATCCCCAAAATTAGTTAACTTTAGTAAAGTTTTTACTTGCTATTACCTGTAGAAGCTCCTATCATGAATTCAAACTGATAAGCAAATGTACTGAAAGTGTTTTCTTGATTTAACAATTTTAAACAAATAAAATATCAGTGCAAAAGTGTACATCATTATTATTCCCATATTTAACTTGATTGCTATCCTACTTAATAAGTGGCCGTTTAAATTCTGTCATTGCAATTTTTTAGAGTATTTATTCATAGTATTTCTACGATTTCATGCATTCTTACGTTTTCAGGCTTCAAAACTTTTAAATGATTACAATATATGCATAGTACAATTATAAATTCTCTGCTGGTTTATGAAAACAAACATAAGCTGCCATACATACTCCAAAACTTATACGATGGCTTAACCCATTTTACATGGCGATGAAAATTTCCTTCATAATATTTGGTGAGCAAAAAATTGTACTCAAAATAAGCTTACGGTAAATTGGCAACATTTTTTTTAAACCATTGAGTAATAAGGAACGTAGCTTTAAAAAAATGCCATAATTATTACAGCAGATTTGAACTTGTCATTTTACTGTTTGTTGTTATTAGAAGAAACGTGTGATTTCTTGAGATATTTTGTATAACAAATCTGAAATTTCTTTAGTAACAAAAACGATAATGAGTGGAGAACATGTAATTTGTGTGATGATCGATATTTACATCATCAAACATATACCAGGAATTTTTAAACATATTTCCTTCAATTTAGAGCATGAATTATTTTACCATGAAAAAATCAGGCAAAAAAGTGTTAAAGGAAACTGAAAAAAATCCTACTATAAGCTACTTTTAGATGTCGTCAAGCTATTTTTATATGGTACCTCTATCCACAAATTAACCCTTGAGAAATGAAGTTTTTTGTCGTTTTTTACTGTTTATGAAAATATATTTATCTTTATCCATGAAAGACAGTCAAAGTAAAGTAGTAAATTTATTCTGTCATTACAAATTTTATGTAGGAAACTATATCTTACCAAAGACACCCATTTATGTTTTCCTTTATTTATAAAATCACAAAATGATAAAAATTCACAAATAAAAATACGATTAAGACTTTAATAATTTAATATTTAATTAGCATTCAATAGTAACAATAATTTGTTGAAATACTTGCCTATTTGGCGACCAGCTGGTTTGACAAAAGTATCAGTTGCTAAACATTTCGGTTAAATATTTTATTTTACTTACTTTTAATGGCTTCCCCCGTAAAATATATTTGAGCTTTAAAATTTGCTAGACATTTAACCTGTCTTTCTTTAGAAACATTACACCGTCTTATTCATAACGCAATGGATTTTCCTAATTTTCTGACATTTCACTGAAAATTGCATTTGAATTTCAAATGAAAACTATGAAACTTTGACAAATCAGAAAGCTTTCTTTCTAAACCGAAATATGTTTGTAAAAAATAGAAGAATAGAAAATATGATCACTTAGGATTCGAAGTTTTTTATGTACTACAGATATATTTAATAATTTATAAGCTCATTAGATTAATCAATAAAATGCTTTTTGGTAAAAAAATACCAGTAAACAACAAATACAAACCAGTTTTCATACTATAAAAACAGTGATGTATTTCTTTTTATATTATGTTATCTTAGGGTAAATACTGCAATGCTTAAAAATGGAAGCACTTAAAAACATTCCCATTTTCCATCATTCCTCCTTTTTAATATTAAGCTTTTATTATAAAAAATAAAATAAATAAAATGTTAACTAAAAACAGGCTTTAAAGAAAAACGTACAGATCAAGGCAAAAAAAAAAAAACAGTATTTCTAAATTGGTATCATCAACAATGAAAGAAATATCTACGGCAAAAATGAAAACCATTTGAATTTCATTGAAAAAATGAGATACATTTTTGTAAAATGAAGTTGAAATATTTTTGGAACAAATTTAAAATTGTAGGTAATTGAATTAGTTTTCTGGAAAAATAATTTTCTGAATTCAAAAATTGTTATAAAATTTATTCTTCCAATACATATTTTTGGACATTGTTATAAAATCGTCATTTTGCAACACACAAATTCAATTTAGAAGCAATTTAGTCAATTTAGAAGCACACATTGAAATTTTTCCAATACGTTTCAGGAAATATTTTTAAATGTCAATGCAAAATAATATTTACCTATTATTAAGTTATAAAATTTGCACTGGTTTTAAGAAGTAACAGAGATTTTTCTCTTACTTGTCTCTATGTATTATCATATTTCTGACTTTAAATATTTTAATATTTAGCAAAACCTTAAAAGAATTTACTTAAAGTTAAGTTTTAAAACTTTATATTGAAAAAAATTGTAAACTTTTGATGATTTTTAAAGAACAGCGTTAAATAAATTCTTTCAATGACACTCAAAGTCATCAAATTCTTGTTTGAAGTAAATAAATATGTTTTTCAATTCTACTAAAAAGTTTGACAGCATCATAAAGATTTGTTCAAAAGAAACATCATTATGTGAATATTTTCATTTCGCATAAAAATATTACACTTTTTTTATACTACTTGGTGGGCTTTTTATATGCGAAATAATTTTCGTTCGTTTTTTCAGAAAAAAATCCAACAAAACCATGTTGCTAGTTTTCTGAATAAGGTTGAAGGAAAATATATGTCTCCTTCTAAATTTGCTATTTGAACAGTCTTCAAGTTGAGGAGGAAAAAAAAAAGAAAAGTAAAGAAAGTAAAATTTTGAAAAATAACTTTCATTCACTATTCAATCTCGTCATAAAATTATTCTAATTTTTCTATTTTAAAATTTTAATTCTAGCAGCACAAAATATAAAATATCCAGACCAGTTATCAAAACCCAAATATAAGGAGTCAAGATTTTTCTTATACGCTGATGGAAAAAAATCCAAACACCAAGAAAAAATTATTGTACAGTAATGAAATTTTAGGAATGTATTTGTCTAGGTAACATATTTAATTGATTAAAGTTTCAAGGTCACAGGTAGAGCCATCGGCGAGAAGAGCAATTTCAAATGTGAAATGTTGGTACATTAGTAACCGGTGTAACCGCCAGAATTTTGAATGCAAGCATGCAAACGTGCATGCATTGTGTCGTACAGGTGTCGGATATCAGTTTTTGGGATGGAGTTCCATGCCTGTTGCACTTGGGCGGTCAATGCAGGGATGGTTAATGCTGGTTGTGGATGACGCTGGAGTTGTCGTCCAATGATGTCCCACACGTGCTCGATTGGAGAAAGATCTGGTGATCTAGCAGGCCAAGGCAACATGTCGACACTCTGTAGAGCATGTTGGGTTACAACAGCGGTATGAGGGTGAGCGTTATCCTGTTGGAAAACACCCCCTTCAATGCTGTTCATGAATGGCAGCACAACAGGTTGTATTACTAGACTGACGTAAAATTTGCAGTCAGGGTGCGTGGGATAACCACGAGAGTGCTCCTGCTGTCATACGAAATTGCTCCCCAAACCATAACTCCAGGAGTAGGCCCTGTGTGTTTAGGCCGCAGACAGGTCACTAGCAGGCGTTCACTTGGCCTCCTTCTAACCAACAAACGGCTATCACTGCAACCAAGGCAGAACCAGCTTTCATCAGAAAACACAATAGATCTCCACTCTCTCCTCCAA
Organism: Argiope trifasciata; assembly: GCA_026543055.1. Classification (NCBI taxonomy): domain Eukaryota; kingdom Metazoa; phylum Arthropoda; class Arachnida; order Araneae; family Araneidae; genus Argiope; species Argiope trifasciata. Next base: position 301,576 of record JAPMOQ010021776.1, on the reverse strand, counting down.
TGAGCTCTAACTTGACACCACTCACGTCGCAAACGGCAATGGTTTGGTATCAGTGGAATGCACTGTACAGGGCGTGTGGCTTGGAGCTGTCCTTGAAGTAACCGATTTGTAACAGTTCATTGTGTCACTGTGGTGCCAACTGCAGCTCGAATTTCAACTACGATTTCAGTACGATTAGCCACAGCCATACACCGAATACGACGGTCTTCCCTCTCAGTAGTACCACGTGGCCGCCCGGAACCTGGTCTTCTTGAAGCAGTACCTTCCCTTGACCACTGCCACCAATACTCATGCACAGTGGATACATTCCTGCCAAGTCTTTCAGCAATATCGCGGAAAGAAAACCCACCTTCTCGTAGCCCTACATCACGACCTCGTTCAAACTCAAGGAGCTGTTGATAATGGCTTCTTCGTCTTCTCAGAGGCATCCGTGACTAACATTAACCCACTACGTCAAATCTCAACTGTAAGTAACGATTATGAACCTTACAGCGCTTATTTAAAGCAAACTTCATTTGCATGTTCATAGTGTCGGTACTAGCGCCACACTTACGCGCGTAGCTCGAAATTTGAATCGACGTCATCTTTCAGATGTATAAACACGCCTACCAAATTTCGTTTATCTAGCACAGCTCCTTCCTAGTGTTGGGATTTTTTTCCATCAGTGTATATAAGTTGCGCGGCCAAGAAGAATAAATAAACAAAGAATAATAAAGAATAAACTTTGGAAATTTTGTTTCATTTTATCCCTGGAAGCATATTATGTACAAAACCTCATGAGAAGAGTGCCGTCCTTTTACAAGTGCCGTGATAAATGTGGAAAAGAGCGAGAGACTGAAATTTTTCCTCTCTGTGGTTTTACTATGAGATTTTAATATGGATTTCTTTCACATGAGTAAGTAAAGGGAAGTTGTATGAGTGGTGATCCGAAAAAAAAAAAAGCTTACAAGGCGAAAGAAAAATACTCTGTCAACAACAGACCCAGGATACAAATGGTAATTAAGAGACATATGTGGAGGTCACTTCTTTTCATAATCACCAAACCTGTTGAGGCTTCTATCATACCGCCTGACCAATTTGTTAAATCAGGTCCATGGCTACTGAGCCATTTCCCGGTATGTTTTTGAACATCACTGTCTGATATGAACTTTCTTTTGGATAACTGTTTCTTTAGTGCCAGGAAAAAGAAATATTCACTGGGAGCCAAATCGAGGATGTATGAGGGGGAGGGTGACTCCCAGACCTCAATACTAAATGTTTGCAGCAATATCTCTGCCCTATTCAAAAGAACGACACCATTTCGCCACCTGTTGTCTGTTATTGCTCCGACCCTACTTCATTTCACCTTTTCTGTGAATATCCGATGGGGACACATTCTTATCCCACATAAATCGTACCACAATGTGCACCTCTGTACGAGACGACTTTTTTAGACTTCTTGCCATTACGGGGGCTGTTTCAGGTTTCAGTACTAACACTATCTACTTGAACGACTAGTGTAATACAACACTTTCACTCTGTCTCCATTTAGGGTAACAATATTCCCATCTAAAAATCCCACTTCCTAAATACTGCTGCTTGTGAACTTTTTTTTGGACCATCCCTCATATCTTTAAAATAATGCGCCAAACATTAAAGATTTTTCTTTCACTCGGAGCGTTAGAACTTGCTGAATTGCTTGTTTTATAGAACTCGTGCAAAATTAAGTAAATAAAAAAATGGGAATTATATAAGAAAATATTTTGGAATGAAGTTAATACGGCTAAATTAAGATTAAAAAATTTGAAATTTATTGAGTTAAGTAAGATTATACTGTATATAGGCAATAGGCACATTTTGTAATCAAGAAGTACATACCGACGTTGCCTGAAGTCTGAGTGAAGTAACAGAAATAATTATTTTACAATTGCTTCATCCTAATTTAGTCTTCTTTTGAAACTTCATATGCGATATATTTTTCCATTACCTAAAAATTAAAAAAAACCGAGTTCCGAACGATAATAAAAATCAAATACTTTTATGCGTATAATATGATGCTTATTCGAAATATTATTATGCTGAAATATCTGCATAGCAATATTGGCTTTTTCATAGCATTTTTATTTACGTTAAATAACCTAAATAAAATTAAGTTATACTAAGTGCATATATAACAAAATTTCATAATAGAAATCATTCCTAACGCTTTTTGCAACTACTTCCTGAAGTGTACAACAACATTCAAATACGTACGTTGTTTTATAGTATTCGTTTACGCACAAACAAAATTAATTAGCCCTGTATATATAAAATTCATTAGCCCTAAATGAACTGAAAATGCAAAACTTATGTGGGAAAATTTGTCAAACCATTATTCCTAGCTCGAAACCAGAATCAACTATTTTAATACACTGAATAACAGTTCTGTGTCTAAACACATCCATTTTCCTTAATGGAGGACCAAATTCCCGAATGCTCCAACTGTAGTTAAGTAAAATTTCGGAGGCCAATTAGGTTTGAGTAGGATGATAAAATCCTTATTTCTACAAATATAAAATTCATATTGAAATAAAATACAAGTGAACCGTATCTCCACGAAGCGAGTTTCAAATGAATAAAATAAAAACAAAAATGGGAACCGCGAAGATAATATCAGAAAATATTAAATGAATAAGCAAACATGCCTCTTTTTTTTCTGTAGTTTTCATTTCTAAACGACCCACTAATTCGAATCTAAATTTGTTCCATTCGCTTAATTTGAACCCGAAAGACTCAGGTTTGGAAGGTAAAATCTAGTCCGGTGCGTTCGGCTTAGTGGATCGATTGGCTGTCAGGCTCATATAAGGGCAAAGTTCTCTTTCCATCCTATAAATTGAGCCTCGCAGTTACTGAAGGGAACATGGCATTTTATATTTTTATTCCAATGTTCCGTAAGGAAAATGCATTATTTTGGATCAGCATTGGAAGCACTAAGCTTAGATGTTGTCTTTTCGGTTCAGTGCTGGGACCAAAATATAATTAACTCTTTATAAATTTCCTTTATCAAAGGATTTTAAAAAGTACGGTAACTCTTTCTTGGAGCCCCATTCTTTTTTAAATGAATCCTAAATTCACTTTATTGGCCCGCTAAATAACTGATTTATTTTATTTCGGTAAATTTCACAAGACTTGAGTTTTTGTCTCGCTACTCTGAATAATTCGAAAATATAAAGTTCTTTAAAGCCCGCTAGTAGTTAAAAAAATGTTTTCTACTTTTCTAAAAGAGATAGAAAAGATTTTTATCAAAAGTCTAGGAATGTGAAGCAAAAATCTAAAAGCGATGATAAATATACTCTTAGAGAATAATAGAAAAATAAAATTTTAATTAAAGTCATAAAATTTTTAATCTTTAACGAAAGTTTAGTGAATTCCATTTTTATAACATCCACTGCTTTTAATTTCCTTATCTATTGTCTTCAGCACCTCATGCATTACATTTTTTTAAAGCACATATCTTTGATTAAATATTGTTAATAAAAAACTTGTTTTCAAAAATATCTTTATTCTTATCATCATCTACTTTTCAATTTTAATTTATTATTATGATAATAAATATTAAAGAAACTTGTAAATATTTTTTCCCAAATGTATGGAGAAATTTATTAATCAATTAACTGATAATTAGTGATAAAAAATATGTTATCAGCAAAAGCATAAAATTATAGATTTTAGAGCACTGGCCCAAAGAAAGTGATAAAATTTATTGCAAAACTCAATCCTTACAAACAGGAAACAAGATAACCTAACTACAAACCTATAAAAACTATTCCGAATATCAAGATAAAAAGTTATAATTATCGAGCACAAAACGTAAAAAACTTTTTCAAAACTTAATATAAATCACTATAATTACTAGCTTTTAAATCCATTATAAAAATATATGCTGTCACTTTGTTAATTTATCTGATTAATTTTTTCAAGTTAAGTTAAATGATTACTGCTTATCCATTAGAAGACTTGTAATTTGTTCTCTTGCCAAATAATGCAGTTGCATTCATTTCACTGTTAAAATGAAATTGAAATATTTATATGAGCATCAACAAAAAAGTAATATAAAAAATTTAAATTAAATTTCCACTTTGGTCAACAAAGAAAATTTTTATTTTAGTTACTTTTGATTAAATAAGTATCTAATAAATTATTAAATATTAAAAAGTAGGAATCCAAAATTTATTGATTTTCGCAAGACTTGAACTCGCATTCTTCACCTTCACATGAAAAATACTGAAATCCTTCTATTCTATTGAATTGAGCTACTGCCTGTTGATTTCTGTTTTCATTAAAAACTGCTAAAACTTTATATAAAGTATTGAAAATTAATTAAATTTAATTAATGAATTAATATTTGAAAAAAACTGTATTAATATCGAGTGTCATCCATTACAAGTTAAAAAAATGTATTTGAATTTGAATGGATGAATAATAAAAATATTATTAACGATTGAAAATTTGAACAAGAAATATATATATATATATATAATGAGAGAGGGAACTAATAATGGAAATTTAAAAAGTAATTTTAATTTTTTTGTTTTTAATTATTAATATAAAAGTGGTACAATTTGCAGTTTAAAAAGTAAAACAATATCTTATAACAGGAGGAAATTTATCAGTTTTGTACTTTATTAAAACAACGTTTTATTCTATTAAAGTAAATAACGTTTTTATTCTGAGTATTTATTAATTAGATTCCTCATTCTCTTTTGACTTTTTTAAAGTAGGAAAATCATAAATATTCAGTACTAAATGAAAAAAAAGTTTTTTATCATTATTCCTACATTCCCTGATTTTCTTTTACAGTCTAAATTTTCAAATACAATCTAAAATTTCAGGCAGCTCTATTTATTTTGATTTTGGAGAAATATTATCTTTTTGAAATGTTTAAGATTATTTTGAAAGAGGAAACAATAACGTGTTTTCCATTTAGCGATTCCGACATGTTTATTTATAAACAGCAGCTGTTTTAGTAGTTACGATTCCTCAGACAAAATAAAATATATAATACCTTTTAAAAGTATGTAAAAAATTTACTTTAAATAAAAGACAAATAATTTTGAATTATAATAGACAACATATATATTTTTTTTAATGTATGTGTTATCATATTGTATTATAATAAAATTGATATTCAAACAGTTCAAAACAGTAAAAGGGATTTAAGAAATAGATTTACCTTGCCATGAGTTGTCAATGAAGACATTTTTTCATGTTTTAATACTTTTAAGGAAGTTTATTATTGCCCAAAATTAGCATCCACTACATTAAAGTCACCCGAAACGTCTTTTCCTATTTTTAATACTACAAACTTTTTTAATCGCATCTTTTAAGCTTTATTTCTTTAGCAATTTTAAACTGAATCTCAAAAGGACCAAAACATTAACCCAATTTTGCCCAATATAGTCGAACACAATACGTTCTTAATTAATTTTAACTATTTTCCTCACTTGTTATCATAACATAACGACATCCTGTACTCCCGGTGCCTGTGACAATAAGTTATCTAACTAGTTGGATGGGCACAGAATGGAAGAAAGGGAAAAAAATTAAGAAAGAAGGAGGCGACAAAACATCCAAGCATCTCCAGAAATAATCCTATTGGTGTCAAAGCCTACACTACTGTATTCAATTTTTGGTGAAGTAATAACTATATGGAGGGAACAAGAATACCCAAACAAATGGGGAATAAGTGTTGAACTTACAGATAATTGAGTAAAACTAACTAAAAAGAAAATATTTATAAATTACATTGAGAACATCTGTGTGACATGTATCAGCAAATAAACAATCACTGTAGAGCCAGAATTCGGTAGAGTCCGTCAGGGTCCTGTGGTTTTGTTTCCCTTCTTGGGAACTGCACTTTTAAGGGACTTTTGAACACTTTAGAAGTTATAATTTCAGCTGATTTTGGTCTCAGCTATTGTGTAGCCTTGAAGAGGTCTTAGTATTTGTTGATATTATTTACCATGGAGCTAATCTTGCCGTGTGAAAGGGTATTCGATGCAACTCTGCTGTACCATTCTTCCTCGAGACGTGGTTCTGGTTTTTTCATGTACCATGAGAGTCAGTAAGCATTCGGTGGCACAGTGAATTGCTCACTTGTTACCGATATTAGTATAGTTTAGTATAGATATATCAATTTAGTTTCTAATATTCTTAGGGTAATACGGTTATTAAAGTTTGGCGCAAAATTAAAAATTTTTATTGTATGCAGATACTTTTTTTCACAAGTATGCAGATACATCTAAAATTTCCTCAGCTCATTTTACCTCATTTATATCAACAAAGGCATAAGCAGTATAATTAATGCCAAATTTTTTATTTAACAATGCTCCCTTTTTCCTCTGAAACATTGCAATAATCATATGAAACATTTTTGATTATTTATTTAAACACCCTGTACCCTTAAGGATAGTTTCTTTAATTAATTTTAAAACTTTTTAAATCGTAAATATTTATGCTTTTAGACATAAAAAACATGAATACAAAACGTAACTTTTGCGAGAGAAAAAATTGATATGTGTAAATTTCAATCAATTGGGATTAATTTATCAATATTTTTCTTCTCTCAGCGAAAGGTCCGTACCCGAATTTTGCCTCACCCCCGAAAAATGTCAGGGATGTCCGGCGTTAAATAAATTTTTGTTATAAGTTATTCCCCATCTTTGGTGACTAGTGTTCATTTATAGGATTTGCAAAAAACTGTGTACTTAATAATTTAAACATAGTTTAAGAATACGTACCCCCACTTTTTCCTGATTACAAAAGTAAAACGAGTTTAAAACGTCCCAACAGAAGTAATTTTTTTAATTATAATATCCTCCTTGTAATAACATTTCATTACATATAAAAATGATTCAAAAATTAGTAACTATGTTAGTAGAAGTAAAGACTTTGCACAATTCTTTTCTACTTCTTAGAATGGACGAATCCTCTTAGAATTCTTAATTGGCATCCTTTTCTCCGATATGGTTTTATGGGCTTAAAAGTAATCACCATGTGAAATATTTTTTCATGAAAAATTGCTTGCTTAGAGCATACTCCGCTGTCAGAGCTCCCCCTTCTCCCTGCCGTAGCATTCGGTACATTTGAACGATAATCATCACAACATTAAGGCTGAAATCATGGTTGAATCTTCACCGACCACGGTATAACATTTCCTTTAACAAAAGTGTCCGCGATTGGAATGAAGGCAATTCAACCCAACACTTCGTTTTACACACAGGAGAACCACTTAAAACTTCTCATCCCCATATCTGAAGCGCTTCTTGTGGAGACGTAAAATTCTGGGCATTTTTTAGAACAAATTCTTGCATCTGGTAGATTTTTTTAATGCAATAAAAAGCTCTCTTCTTAGAATTAATAAAAGATAATTGATAAAATGAATTATCGATTACAGTAATTAACACGTGATTAACTATCAGTAATTAACGCTTCATTTTATTTCGAAAATAAATGAAAAATCAAAATTAATGATATTAAAACTTCTATTTGTTGGAATTAACTGAAATTTTGATCAAATATTAAACTTTAAAATCAACAAATATTTGAATGTAATTGGATGACGAAGTGAAAAGAAGAATCATTTATAGTTTTATTTTATATATGTATAAAATTACCACATAAAAGCAAATTGACTATATCTGATAAATATTATTCAATTTCAACGAGTGTTTCTAGATGCAATTTACATAAAATAATTTTTGAAACACTATTTTCCTCAAAATTGACATTTTAATTAAAGTACTCGATTATTTTTTTACAATATGCAAAATTCCATGACATAATAAGTGAGTTCTTATGCTTCAATTTTAGCGACATTGTATCTATCAATAAGGTTACTTTTTGCACATTGAAGAGTTATAAATAACTATTTGTTATAATTGTAACTAAAAATGATATATTTACTTAAAGTTTCGACTGTATTTTATTAATTTTTGAGAAATAAAAAACATGAGTTTAATTTTTATAACTTTTAATAAAAACGAAGATGCTTATTTCTGTCAGTATGTCTGTCATATAGCAGAATTTTAGAAAATAGAATTTCCGAATTCGATACATATTTATTTAATAAAGTTTCAACATAGCCTTAGTAATTTTTCCTTTCAAAATTTCAATTAATATTTTAGTTGATAAGAAGTTAAACGAATTTTTATTTTTTACTCGAGGTAAATTCCGAAAATCTTATTGTGCGAAAATAATTTTTACAACATCTTGTAATCCAATAATTCCTTTTTTTACAAATCTGTTTATTACCCAGATATGCAACTTATTCCCCAATGTTAATATTTTTTTTTTAAAAAAAGAAGATTCTTTAAGATGATTTGAAACAAAACATAGTTGTAATTAAAAATCAAATCGATTACATTGTTTTCATCAGTTCTTTCAATAACACGATTTTCGTTTGTTAAAAAATTACATAAAATATGAACTCTATATTTACTTGCGACTTAAAAAGCGTTTTTAAAATATTTCTAAATTTATTACTTTGATGCTTTGTCTTATCTCTGACAAATTTTTAAAAAGTAAAATTTTTTGCATTGCAAAACAATGAAATTCATTTTCATTCTTTTAAGAGCTTTTTCAAAATATATTTTTTAAATTTTATTTGTTTCTACTTAATTGTATTTAATGTATAAAACTTTTCTTGAATTTCTTTTTAGCAACTGGATCAAAAGCATTTAATATATTTTTAATTCCTCTTTTTTTCGATTCTATGATATTCTATTCAAAGGAAATTATCAATCATTTGATGATTAATAGATAGAATATATGATTCCTTATCTGCTAAAGAATATGTAATATTGTAATTAAAATTATGTAATAAAACAAAAAAGCGTAAAATATATTTCATATATTTCGAGTCATTCTGCATAAAATGCATTTAACAATTGAATGCAAATCTACCGACATTATTTCAGCATATTTTCTTCCTAGCCATTTTTCCAAAATTAATTTCAAAATCGAATGCTTTTTCGTTCAATTATTTTTTCTTTCCAGATTTAATAATTAATGTTTTCATCTTAAACAGTTATTTACATATTTTAAAGTTATTTGTCATAAATAAATGAATATTAGAAATAGGAGCAGAGAATATGGAAATCCAGGATGGAAGATAGTATTTAATAAGTTAAAATTATTTTAATTTTATTAATTGGTACATTCGAAAATAATTAATACCATTCTAATTAATACTTTTTTATTACTATCCTTTCAACTTCTAAATGTTTTACTGTGTAATATTATTTTAAGAATTAAGAATTAAAATATATTAATCCAAAGTTACAGATTTTAATTGAAATTGAAATTATTTAATTTTTTCCCAGAAAATATATATTTGTCTCATTGAGAATAATTTATCTATAATAATTAGAATAATAGCAACTTCTTTCTTTTTCTTCTTTGTTCTTGGATTATACAGCTTAAATTGAAGAAAAATTCTGCAAATACGTAGGAAGTTTATAGATAAGCATGATAATGAAAATACATTAATAAAAATACATCATCGCACAGCATAGATTAAGTATCAGTATATTTTGCTGCAACTATTATTTCTTAATTATAACTAAATATCACTTTAATTCCATATTTTTCCTCATAAAATAAAATTTTATTTCCTTAAGATCAAAGCAAAGGTTCAATTCCAATTAGATATTTAATTAGTTCATTTGTTACTTTAATTTTTACAATCGAATGCTGCAAAATGCTGTTTTAATAACCTAATTTGAAAAAACTAGTGAAAAAAATGGATTGAAAAATTCCTGGTTTAAATGATTTCTGATTACAATTAAAAGAGACAAAGAGGCTATCTTTTTTGTAATTCAGATTCCATAAAAGGAAAAAAATACATCACTATTGCTGAAAATCCATATAAAATATTAGATTGTTTATGAAAACTTCTAATGGTAAATTGAAAAAGAATTTTATTTACGTTATCAATGAAGTTTGTTCAATAATATACGAACAAGTAAGGATTTACTTTACTTAGAAAAATCTCATTAACCCAATCTCATGATAATTATTAGGTTTATCAATAAAAGCATCTTCCAATTACCTGTAGTTCGCATTCCTTCCGTAAATTAAATTCTCTTCATTTTAACTAACATTGCATTGAATGGAATAGATGATAATCCAAAGGTGCAATGTCAGAACCATATGGTAGGTGGGTGAGACATTTCAAACTAGCTCCAACAACTTCAGCTAAATAGTGTTGAGAAATGTGGTTTATTTAACTTTAGAGAGGTGAGAAACCACCCATTTATGATTTTTTTAGTTTTGGATGCTTCTGGTCAATGGCTTGCTTCAACCTGCCCATCTGCCTATTTTATTTAACCAAAATAACTGTATTATTAGGCGATAATGTTTTGTGTTGGAACACTATCCTTCCAGTCCCACCACCAACAAACAAAGCATATCTTTTTCAGACTGGATATTGGCTTTTGAAGCGGTTGATGAGGCTTCACTTTAAGAACTGTTGAAGTTTGCTGACCTGTTGAAGTTTGAACTCTTGACATTTTAGCTAATATGATTGTAGAAAATTCACTACTCTTCTGCAGTTTCAAAAATGAATCATTTTTATTGTGTTTAACAATAAATCGTATGGACTGGATCTATGGTACATTTAAAGTTCGAGCTGTATCCAAACATCAAGGTCAAAGAAATGATGTCATGTCCGCATTACCATGGAAAGAGGATGCTGTAGCTTCTGAGGGTAAAGACCTCTGAGGGCAGAAATCTGACTTCTAGCTCATATGACGGTGAGATGACGCACACACACCATTGCACAACCCCTTTTTATATGGGGGAATGCTCTTTCATACACCTCGCAGATAGAACATATGATGAAGAAAAACCATGCCAGTAGGACTCGAACTTGCGATGGCCAGATCAGAGAGCTGACGCGCTACCCTTAAACCAGGACTCCGGCGGCATTTCAAAAACTCAAAATGTTTGATTTTGGCAATTCGGCTTAAACTGAGATTTCACGGTGGTAATTTGAGATTATTAATTGTGATCATCGCACTAATAGCTATCGGCCAGGGGTAGAGTAATGACCATGGAGTGTTGCCGACGGTAAACTCAAAATTTGTACTTTCAATATTGTTTATACACTGTTTATTCATAAACTTCGTAAACAATACTTATTTCCTGAACGGTTTGAAAGGATTTTTGGAATTTTTTATTAGATGCCGAAAGTGGATATTTTTATTCTCTATGTTTGCATTGTTGGCAAATAAACAAAATTAAGCCGTTATTAATGATAAATAGACTAACATATTCGCCAAACCCCCCAACTTTCAGAAAATTTCTAAATTGGAAAGCTGATAACAGCAGCTCAGTATTCCATAATGATTGCACTCGAAAATTGGCAGAAACTTCTCGAGTAACCTAATACATTGAGCTTAACCTTCATTGATTGAAAACAATTAAAATTTGAATCATTTCTACAAATCATATTTTCATCAAATCACTTATTATCATTTAATAAAGCTAGGAAAGTGTATTGATTTTAGGGAGGTTATTAAATTTGAACCCAGTTTGTAAGGGATATTTTTCGTAACTTCTGATTTCTACAATATATAATTAATATTTACTCTTCAGCTAGAGGACAGAAAATATAAATTTCAATTATATTTCTTGATATGAATTTCATTGTCTATTCTCATGGAAATAGCGGATTGATAATTCAAAATAACTTTTGAACAAATCTGCTTTGTCAAATAGTATAACATATTTTAACAATACAACAACTTAAATCTACCTCATTGTGCTAACTTTTGTATTTTCGTTATAGCTTTGTCAATAACAATATCTGATTCAATCGAAACAGTTTCTAGTCGTTAACCCCTGCAATCGCTTGGTCTCGCAGCGTTTGAAGTTGATCATCGTTATGAATAGAAGACACATAGATCGTTCGCAGCTTTAATGGCTCTTTCAGACATGAATTTTCTTTTTATGAGGCTGCTCCTCATTCTTCAGGGTAGAAATATGGAGATGATAATAAAAGACATAAAACGAGCAATATCCATGTTATTAGAATTCCTTACTTTCCTTCTGATATTGTAAGAGAAAATGTCATTGATATATGATTTAGCATATAATGAATCAATTAAGATGACGGTGTTAAATTTTATGTTTAGTAAAGCTTCAAATTATCAATGGCATTTAAATCATTGTTCTGAGGAAGTCGAACAGACACTTAAGAAAGGTTTTTTCGTGCAATATTTAAGGATAAAGCATACACACACTCATACACCTGAGCTTTTTATCACTCAGTATACAATAAAGTTGATAAAAACTTTTGATAAATAGAAGTAATAAAATTGATTAACCATAGTGACTGTATTGTAATAAAGAGCATATAATTTAGTTCTTTAGTGAATAATTTAAGAGTCAATTTACATCAGTCTGTTAATCAATATTCGCCTTAAGCATTCAAGATTTAATTGGAGATAAAACGGGTCAAATATGTTTAACTTAGCCAGATGATGATAGCGTGTTAATTCCCACAAATTATCTATCTCTAATCCTGCAAGGGAATTCTAAAGGTGTTCTAAATATACAAGGAGAAATGGATATGTTTTAGAGTTCACAGAATTATTGAAAACCTAAACATGCTGATTATGTTGATTGTCAATCTATAATTTTTTATTGAACCGAAATTTTAAACCAAGCAATAATAAGATATATTAAACGTTTTGCTGTTCAAATGTAGCTTTAAAAAATTCTTCTAAAGAATTTGTTCATAACATTATTTTTTAGGAAGATTGACTTATATAGTAATTATTTATTCTTGCAACGGTAACTAAAAATAGTGAAATATGTTAATTGTTGAATTTTGAAGATATACTGTCCTTACCGAATTCATAATCAAAAGTTATTATTTTTGTCATTGGTTCATATTTACCACTATTTCAAATATAAACACTTACATCAATGAGCACGCACACATAATATTTGAAAATGAAATTTAACAGTGTAAAAGGAAGCCATTTATTGAGTATGTTGAAAGAAGACTTTCTTAATTTATTACAGAGGTAAAGGTCAGAGTTTCTCTCAGTAGTCTTTTAACATATTACAAAAGTATAATAATGTATCAGAGGAAATTTCTAGCTAGCAAAAACTTTGTACTCAAAATCAATTTGTGAAGCTATAAAATCTGTACCACTTACCAATTTTACTATACATTAGTTATTAAAGAAGATAGTTTTTTAATGCGTTTTAATATCTGTTATAAGCCATTCATTGTTCTTTTGTTTAATATTTTAAACTTATTTTGAACTGCACACTCATACGTTTCATTTTTTTTTAATGTTTGAAACTATTGTTGATGCAATTTTTATTTGTTTACAATTAAGGTAGGTTATTATTTACAATTGAGTTAATTCAGAGTTCATTTTAGATCCGTAGTATACAGAAGACATTTTTTCGTCATAAATAATGTCGAATTTCTGCACTAATATAGATAGTCATAGAAAAATAAAACATTAAAAAAATTTCCATCTTTTCGCTGCTCTTTATTTAAAGTTTAGAAAACAGCTTTTAGAGTATTAAAATGCTTAAAAGTGTATTAATTTATTTTAAATTTAAAGAAAATGATATTAAAAATATAACCTAAAATTAAAAAATATCATCAGGAAAAAAATGGTAAAATTTTCTTAAAATTTATGAGACTTACAGAGTCTTTTTAATAGTTGATTTGTCATTTATAATGTCTCGTCTTTAAAAATGTCTAAGTATATTTATTTCATAATTAATTAAATTTTTGATAAAAATGTCTTCATGGATTTTGTTTCATAATTATCAAAATTTTTTAAAAAAATTTATCAATCTTTTATAATTAATTAAATTTTTGATACAATTTTCTAAATATATTTATTATATAATTAATTAAATTATTAATAAAAATTTCTAAATATATTTATTTACAGCCCGATGCCTCTTCCAGTTTGATAGCAAAGTAAGCAAGGTAGGAAACTTTTCCTCCCCTGATTTTCCAGACAATTATAGTGAGAATGTGGAATGCTTTTATAACTTCATAGGGCATGAATTCGAAACTCTGAAGCTTGTATTTTTTATATTCGATCTGGAGCCGCCGTACACAAAAGGGTAAGTTGACAATTTCATTTTAAGTTGATAAAATAGTTATGCATTAAAAATTTCTTTCTAAGTTTGAAGTCAAATTTTAAATAGATTAAAAATGTAATTACTTATTATATTTTCTGAATTCCTTTAATTCTGTAGAAGCCGAGTAACGCATCTTTCATTAGCTTAGATTTTTTTTTTTGTGCAGATCTTCGAATAAGAATGCAAGTAATTGATTTTGTTTAATGTGTATTTAAAACTCAAAATAGGTTTGAAAAGCATATTCTGTGCTTCATTATTATTATAAAATTGAAAGTAAGTTTTAAAATTTGATAGTAATGTATTAAATGCTTAGTATAGATTTTTTTATTAATTCTACTTTAAGAAAAGTGTACAGCAAGGATGTCAAACTCACAATGGATAACTATGCGGCCAAGCAAATATAAGGGTACGTAACAAAATTTTTAATAAAAATTTTGTAGCTTTACCTTTAGAATTCTAAATTACAGATATTTATTAATTGTAAAATTCAGAATTTGCTAATGACCGTTTATTAGAAGCATCATTCCTTCTCTACAATAGCAGCGAATCTTTTATGGCCGGTTAACCTATCCATATAGTAATGCTATTTAGATAATAACAAATCAAGATTCTTCATACAACATAATACATCATACCAAAAATGAGCAAAAGCAATTTGAAACCAAAATTGGAATAAAAATATTACTTTTAATCCTCAATTTTCTCAGAAAATATGGAAGCAATTCCAATCCATATTCAAATAGAGGTAATCGAGATTCCTGCTTTGCTTTTAACAAATATAAACTTTACCATTGCTTATGTTTACCAGTATTAACTTACCAATAAACTTATGTTTATTTAAAAACTAAGGAATGTTTTCTTGTTTGTAGACTATATAACTTTGTTTACTTAGCTTGCTCTAGAATTTGAGTTTGACACACTTGGCGTACCTTATAATTATCAATAGAAATTTTGATATGCTTATGTATTCAAATATTTTATTTTATTATAGTTTGAATTGATATAAAATTGCATTTATGAAAGTTTCATTGAACTAAAAAATGCATACAAAATAAATAACCACATGCATTACATAAAATGGTACTAATTGAACTTTACTGAATGATGATGGATCTTTACTTCAAAATTACATATTCATTTCGAAATATAATAATGTTTTGAAAAATTAATTATTAATATATTAAATCATTTTGAATTAACCATCAGTAATAATGAAAGCTTCTTGATATTTTGGAAATAATCTCTTAATCATGTTACATGAGCTGAACAAAAATTAGACCATTTTAATAGATTTTTTCGATGTGTTATATGGATATAAAATTACATGTTATATTAGCATAGTTACCCTCATGAAATAAAGCATAATGCTGATTAAAATGACAAAAAATGTACCTAAAAATAAAATTTATGTACCTTGCAATTGCATTATCAGTTTTCTTTTCATTACTTCTGCGTTGAAACGATTACTTGGATAATTTAACACTTCTTAACTGATGAATACAGCTTATTGCAAAGGATGAAAACTATTCATCGAGTTTAATATCGAACAGATGCCATTTCATCTTTAAAAGTAGTGCCCACATATAGGAAAATTAATATCTACAGCTATCGCGATAGTGAAATACCGAGATACCGGATCAAGTTAAAAGTATCGTCGATCGGAAAGATAATAGTGTCATTATTCAGGCAGAAATACTGACTCTGCGTATAAATGAATACGGGTTGATTCTAATTCATTTAAATTATTCCTGCCGATGCCCTTGGAGAAATGACATTGGGTGGTTATTCCGTTAAATTTCTATGATTTACGTTATTATTGCCGCAGAAACACAAATCTCAAATAAAATTTGTACTTTTCAGTTGGAGTTATTAACGGCCATTAAGTATCGTTTCCGACTAAATTCATAACATCTAACAACATTTTGTTAGATAGAATCTCTGTAAACAAATCAATATAGTTCTACAGGGTGGTTATAGCATCATGCAACGCAAACGGGTGAACGGATTGCAATGAAATTTGGTATATAGACTATATACGAGATGAGCTTACTGAATTTCGAAAAAAAAAAATAGTTCCAAATGTTCACCAGAGAATGCCTTTTCCGGAAAAACTAATCTTAAAAGAATAAACAACCAAAATGGAATACAGAAACAACATTTATTGACTAGTTTCTCATCACCTTGTCATTGAACCGTATTAAGTAAAGGTAAGAAAAAAATACACTACTCTGTTTGAGGAAAAAATTCAGTTTACAGAAACAAGAACATATTAGGACGAAATTGCACAAGAGGAACTGTTAATCATTTCCAGGATGATGTAAGGAAAGGTACTTCATGTGATCCCTCTTATTCACCTGCAAAATTTCGAATCTATGGACAGTGTGTTCAACAGCAAATCACAATTGGTCAGTTGTGATGCTTTTCACTTGAATCATTATGGAATTTTGTTAAGTCACTCATTGTCTCAACACCTTAGCAACAAGACACCGTCTTCATTACAGCCGGAAACATCCACACAAAACATGGCAATGACTGCAAACATACAAATCTCGAGATTTTTTTTCCCCTAGAATTGACAGCTTTTAATATTTTTACATTTTATTACACATAATTCTAGTTCTGGATTATCAATATTGTTTCTGTATTACATTTTGGTCTTTTATTGTGTTGACTTTAATGTTTTTCCGGAGAATATGCCCTCTGATGGACTTATTTGAATCTTTTTTCCGTAATTCCTTGCGTGCATCTTGTTCACAGCCTGTACACCAAATTTCGTTGCAATCCGTTTATCCGCTGAGTTGTAGGATGCTGTTTATAAGAACATTTTAATTATAACTACCCTATATATTTCGATATGAGGTTTTTACACAACTTCTAAGTTCAGTAACAAATTGTTTTAAGTTGAGCTTGAATTTATTTTTGCTTCTTGCTTGCACCATACAATCAATGATATCTTTAAAAAAGTAATATATATATATATATATATATATATATATAATATACTATCGTTTCGAAAGCTTCGAGAAAAGGAGGTCATCAAAACGGAGTAACTTGACCACATTATTTCTAGATCCACTAGGAAAGATGAGAATCATGTTGCTGAATCGAAGGTCTATTCACGAAAGATTTCTATCACTCTTTGAATGAAGATAATGTAACAATAATACATTTCTATTCATACATTAAATTTATTTAATAAATGCTCAAATAATTTCTAAACTACGCTTTAGATCGTACGGAATGATGTGAACTATTGAAGTGGATTCGAATATTATTACAATATTTAGCAGATGATTGCCAAATTTCAAATAGTATTTATTTTAATTTAGTTAAAATGTTTTAAAAATGAAATAGATGCGGTTGTGTTGGAGCTTTTACTCATCTTTAGGATTCGAAATACTCTTTTATTTTGAATGAGCCTTCTCAAAATTTAATTTTTTTAAATCGAATTGCTACTTATTACCGGGGATTACCTGAAATATGAGAATGACAAGCTTCCGTTGTGGTGGTTGGTTCTCACCCCCCAAGGTGGTATAGAAAAGTTTGCCGTTGACTACATCCCATCGATGCCGAGAAGAGCTTCCTACTGGAAGGTTTGTAACGCGGTCCGGTGATGGTTCTTAGAGCTCAACCACTTTGAACCAGCATTGCTGTCATAGTAATTCAGTTTTTTTCCGTGTGCTTCAGTATGGGTTGGAATAGTCAATTTATGATTATCGAATCATTACATTTAAAAGCATATTTTTGCGTTGGTAGAAGAAAAAACAAGGGGAATTAAAATATGATAATTACTATTAATTCTCCATTTCATTAGAAATAATAACAGAAAATTTCCCCTCAAATTTATCTGTAAATTTGGCAACTATTCAAACTTCTTATCTCTGATGCAGAAAAAAAATTCGACATTGCAACTCATTGATATGTCACATCAAAAAAAGATATTAGAAGTGTCGAAAAAACAAATAAATTATTTCTTCAAAATTTGATTCACTTAAGTGCAAATCAATGGAAAATTGACCTGATCTAAAATAATATGCATTTTATGTGTATTACGAACTGGTAATGCAAAAGCATTGACATTTGATCAACGTCCTTATTCGTATAAGAAAATAAGATTGCCTAATTATTTTTATCTTTTTCACAATGAGGCATTTGATAATATTAAACAATGCATTTGCTTTGTTATTAAAGATACGTGAAATATTATGAGATAATTATCTTATTTATTAAATGAGTAAAATCATTGCTTTATCAAAAACGTATTTACGTATAGTTCCTAAAAGTAGTTATGTAAAGTAATTTAAATGAAGAAACAAAATCTTTGTAGTGAATTTTAGTTGAATTAAGGAATTCGGTATCTCCAATTAAAACTATTTTCAGATATTCTGTTAACTCTGGCATGTCGTTAGTTATGAAATATAAATCTTTTCTGTACATTACTATAAATGCTGTGAAATGAAAAATTGAAATTCAAATAATTTTAGTTCCATTTTTCTGTTTTGACATCAAAGGGGATAGTCATTTTTCTTGAAAATATTTTCTGGAAGAAATGCTTGTCTCTGTAAATCTAAGACTGATGAGATCTTTAGGAAAATGTGTAAGGTTTCAGAAAAAGAGAAAAAAATTTACAGAAAGTCTCTATTTTTATTTATGCCTCAGTACGTTTCCTGTCTTGATTCATCAAATTATACTAAATCAATCGATGCAATTGCAAACATTTGTTTAGAATTTCGAAGGAAGAAAAATTCCCTTCTAAAGCAATATTGAAAGTTTCACAAAAATATTTCTATTCTATACTAATATTTTAACTCGATATTTTGAATAGATCTTTTTCAATAGTGGATACTAAACACTCTATCTACACAGATGTCTCACCGATTACGTGGATATTTCAACTATCACTGCCTCCAATGTGAAAGAACTGGTTGGGCGCTACTGTGGCTCCAAGATTGATACTCCTCTGCAATCTATGCATCCGAAAGCAGAGATAATCTTCCGATCCAACCACATTATACAACATAAAGGATTCTATGGAATGTATGAATTCAAAGACGAAAGTTAGTATTATTTTGATATGAAATAATTCATAAATATATATAGGGAAGGTAAAAAGTCAGTAAAAAATTCATAAAATGATTGGAAAATTAAGCATCATTAAGTCACAGTAAGTTTGCAGGTTTAACATCGATAAGTCACGGGATTTATTTTTAAGTTAAGAAAAAAATAATTAAAAACAGCCTATAGGTGATGTTTCATACATAAGTGAAAGAAAAGACCCTCTAATAACAAAAATGATGCTACCAAATTATTTATTATAGCAATATGTGTTCCAAATACCCACCATCACAAGTTGATAACACATCGTAGGCGTCACAAATCCGGCCATGACAGAGTGCAGCATGCCTGATTGTATGCATGAAAACTTTCCTCAAGTTGTATCTTTTAATTCCGACAGTTTAGATGGACGGGATCAATACAACCGGGATAATTTTTTTTCTTATCTTAAAAAAATCCCATGACCAGTCAATGCTAAATCTACAAACTATTTTTATATTGGTTAGTTTGGGAGTTTTTATGAATTTTTGAAGTTTTTACGAGCTTTTTGCCCACCTTGAACAAGAATTCTAAGTTATTTCCACTATTTAATTTATTTAAAAAAATTAAATATTATTAAAGAAATAATTATTAACCAGATGTCGTATAAGATTTGCTCGTTCGTTACTTTTTCTTTTTATAATCTCTTTAATTTAGTTGAAACTCAACGTTACTCGAAATTAAAAGTGTTTCAAGAAGAACATTTTTGAAATAAAAACCACTTTTGCATAAATTATTATAATGTACAATATCTTACCCTTTTCTAAAATGTTTTTAATTGAAATTAGAGTATCAATTGCATCACTCATATTTTTAAAACATGGATAGTTAGTTTTCTATATAAGTTATTAATATTTGATATAATTCACATATTTCGCAAACAAATGGGAAGAATTAAAGTGGTTTTAAATAACATTTTTGTACATTTAATTAGATAGTTAACTTTTTATTAATAAAACATGTAAATAGACTGCATCGATACTTGTTCCTAATATGAATTGTTGAAAATCTGTAGCTAAAAGTTTTATTCTAGAAATTTGCTATAAGTTTTAGTAAAAGCTTTTCATATTTCTGTTTTTCAACAATAAAAAATATTTCATTTTCTCACCAAATATTTTCTTACCTCGCATTCTTTTGAATTTATA
Source organism: Argiope trifasciata (assembly GCA_026543055.1). Classification (NCBI taxonomy): domain Eukaryota; kingdom Metazoa; phylum Arthropoda; class Arachnida; order Araneae; family Araneidae; genus Argiope; species Argiope trifasciata. The sequence continues at coordinate 281,195 of JAPMOQ010021776.1, read as the reverse complement.
ATGTTGACTCATTTTTTTTTATCCTTATATCACTGTTCAAAATTTCCCAATTTTCAAAGTTGTATGCAGTGCACTCCTGAGTATCCGATTAGTGACTAACCGGCTTCCGTACCAGCAGCCTAGTTTTCTTTCATAGAAATTAAATGAGGAAGGCAAGGCATTTCAGAACGTTACAGAATTTGTTAAAATGTGAGCAGTTTATATCACTTTATTTACTGCTCGTATTTGAGGATAAGATATCGGTCTGGTGGTTGGCTCTCGCCAACCCGGTGGATACAATAACAGGTGAGGGTCTGACCCTCCCATCTATGATGGGACGTATTCTCTACGGGGAGAGTTGTACCGAGGCTAGTGATGGTAATTAGGACTCAACCACAGTTCTCCCCAGTGTTGCTGTTGTGGGTGTTCGGTCATTCAGTTTTACGAGGCTTAACCGTGGGCCTTCGTGATGGGTCGGAGGTCAGTAGTAAGACTTACTGCACAACACGATTCGAGAATTTATCAAATCATTGAAGCGTGCTGTGCAGTATATAAACGTATATAAATAATCGGAACTGAACCTTCTATTTGACTCCGGTAACTGCTTCTTTGAATTACCTGGTCGCTGTCTCATTATACTTGACTTGAAATAAATGAAGGGTTTAGTTCTCAATAAGAAGTAAGAAAATGCGTATTACAACAGTGAGCTTTGGTATAAAAACTTTTTCTTCTGACATGGATGGGAAAAGAATTGAGTTCATAGAACTCCAGCCTATGTGGCTTTTTTATTATCCGGCCTGTCTTCCTCCTCATTAGGCCGCATACTCAGGAGTCTACTATATAATATCACTTATCTATTAATTCATAAAAGACACAGTTAAAGGTGGCAGGAAATTTTAGTGGAGGTAATTCTGCAAAAAGGTTACATCAACTTTAGAATTCTTTTAAAACCAATAAAAACTGCTGTTAAAATATTTGAAAAATAAAATGGAAGTATCAAAAAATTAAGGTAGAGTAGTTCAAAGTTTCACCATTGCCCAGGAGTTGAGTAATTATAAATTTCCTTATTTTAAAATCGTCTGGCATTATCACTTATTTATCAGGGTTTTAAAATTAATAAAAATCGAAGAAAAAAATGCATAGAAATGAATTTGATTGCATTGAAACGGTGGCTGTTGCTGCTGTTCTTGTTTCTCAGTCAGTGAAATTTTGGCACAGTCCCACGTAGCTTGAAGCCTCTGCTGCAGTCAAAGGTATTTCTGCTTGCTCGCAAAAACTTTACCTGCCTTCTTAGGAATTAATGACTTAAAAATGCTTTTAAGCATCGTTAAATTACTATTTATAAAAAATAAAAATACAATCAAGAAGGTATGTGTTAAAATGAAATGAAACTTTAATATTGCTATTGTTCTCGTTCCTCCATCAATGAAGTTTTGGCATAGTCCCGCGTAGATAGAAACCGTTCCTACCTTCAAAGAAATGTTTCTACTTGCTCGAAAAAGATTTACTTGATTTCTTTGGAATTATTGACTTAAGCTTGCTTTTAAGCATGGTTTAAAAGCAATAAAAATCCTGTCAAGAAGATGTGTTTTAAAATGAAAGCGAATTGTAAAAAATATTATTGGTATAACAATACCAAGATTTACATTCCATATCATAAGAGAACCTATATGTTTTACTTTATTTCAAAATCATCAACGAAAAATCTTTCTCAATCATCTGCATCAAATTTATTAAAAAATAATAGCAATTGAAGAAAAAATTGTAAAGAAATGAAACTGATATAGTTGAATTTTAAGAAGGCGTAAAAATAATTTTTCTGGGACATCATAATCCGAAATTATTTTAAAAAATACAAAAAGTTTGTTAGTTTTTATTTAATTGATTTCATTAATTTTTTTACTTTGAAAAGTTGATTGTATTTTTTTCTTGTTTTAAATTTTTAAAAAATGTCTAAAATTTGGTTGAATTCGGCTCAGTTGGAAGACATTTGGAATATATATGCATCCAAGCGACAATGACTTTTATTCACATTAATATTAAAACCCGAATTTCCTGTTAAATGAAAAAAGCTGTATATCAATATTCTATCACTTCATTAAATACCTTTTTCGTTGGTAGTAATGCAGTTCTCAGAAAATATTTCACTAATATGCTAGAAATTAAATTACCGTAATAGCAGGAAAGTTCCATTAAGCTCTAATTGAAATGATTGCTTGGTTTATGAACACTTCTTATCAGTCTTATTATTTCTTAAAATCCAAAAATAAGTAAGGTAGACCTTTTTGAGTCTAAGATTCAGGAGAAATTATTATCTCTTATTTCCAGTTCTGAAAATATGTGATGACGTATGAAATGTAGGCATTTTATTAATGTCCTGATAAATATAGAAAATATATGGAAGGCTTCTAATCTTAGAATCTGATGAAGATAAGTGAAGAATAACTAATTTAGGTATTTTTATTAATTAATTCTATTAATTGAATATTTTTAACTGAATTTATGCGAAAACTAGATTGCATTTTGACGTTTAGATTTAAGGAAATTGCATTGAATTTGTGAAATTTAATGGTACAGAAACCAAACCTGACCATTATAGTTTACTCTAATTCTTTATAGGCATACAAAGAATTGGAGACATTTCTTAATCCCAAAATATCTTTCTAGACAAACGCCTATATTCAGCTAATAAAGCCTAATGAATTGTACACTGATATGCTCATTTAAAGTGTAAAGGTCGCAGTAGCCTGGTGATAAGGCCTTATCTTCGAAACCGGAGGGCTTCAGGTTCAAGACCCGATTCCACCAAAGGACCGTCGTGTAAGCGGGTCTGGTTCCCCTTAAATCTGTTCAAGCCAAACGTCTTCTTGCTGGTATGATCTTGAAGTTTTTAAGACTCCAGATCAAGTGTCATTCTCGTCAGCCGAAGACGGTTCAAAATTACAGGGTCTGTCCCAAAAGAGATCTAATGTTGTTTTAAAACGGGACATTATTTTGACTGAACTATAAGTTGAAAGGCTTTTTAACTAAAATATAAAATATAATGACCTAAATTATTTTTAAAAATTATTTGGTATTGCTTTAAAAATAATTCGTTTCAATTTCTGTTTTCATTTTTATAAAACAAACTATCTCGTAATTACTTTGTAATAAAGCTATATGATGTTTTTTTAAAGAATGTTAACGCAGTGCATTCTTTTCTGTAAAGTAAGAACATTCCGAAAGATCACTTCCTGTCGTTAGTAATTGGAATGAATCATTGTTAAGAACATTGTAACTCCCTGCATCAAAAGTCGTAACAGCTGAAAGAAGCATTTCTGTTACCTAACGTGATAAAATGTTTTCACTTTGTACTTGGGTTTTTCATCGGTAAGTAAACGCAGCGTAAATAAAGAAATCATGAACAAATTCTTAAGGATAATAGTTCCTCTTTATTGAAAAAATACTTCTATTGTATAATTTGGGGAAAATTGATATAAGTGATTTTGCATAGTAAGCTAATACCTTGAAAAAAAATAGAGGACTATGAGTTTTTTCTTAAAATATTGAATTGACGTGAATACTTTTTGATTAATTGAAAACACCCACCCATTTCTTTCTCGTAAAAAGTATTTCTTAATTATATTTAATCTGTCTGTAATTGCATTTGCTCGTTTTAAGCCCAAATATTGAATAGAATTGAGCATCATATAAAAATTATTTCTCGGCAAATAATACTTTGCTTATGCTAACTATTTAACGCATATCAATCCTTTTATATTGACAGTCGAACGCAATCATATTTCCTATTTACAAAGATATTAGAAATTATCGATCCATTCTAAATCAGTTCGTATGTATTATGCTCATTTTAAATAAAAGTGCACAAGAAGCTTAATACGTTGGAAAGAAAAGGTTTCTCAGTGTTGAGAGAGCACAGTTCGTATTTGAATCAGTTCAGAGTTTCTTTAATTAAAAATAAAATCTGTGATGTTATAATTTCCTAATTTAATATCATTCAAGGGACAATGCAGTCTATTAGATGCTTTTGGGAATTATTCAGTCAAGGTTATGAAATTTTTATGCATATATATTAAAATATAAATACATCACATTTCTTAAAAACATTTTAAATGAAAGATATTATTTAAAAAAATTAAAAGATATATAGTTTTTAAATATTCTTAAAGACTTAATTTTTAACTTTTCTCTATTATTTTTTTCTTATTACTCAATGTAAATTGGTTTGGGAAACAAACTACGGATGATTTTATAATTCCAATGAAATACTAATTTTTTTAGAAAACTTACTGAATTTTCATAAGAGTTTTATGCTTTTTCTGAACTAAAAAATTGGATTTTAGCATGCTAAAAAACTTGAAACATAAAATGCTTAGCCTAATTTCTTTAAATGTCTGACCGAAGTCTTTATTATCGATTTCATTTCATTTCTTCAAAAATTAAGATACCTGGAGCCATTCAAAGATATTTAAATCATTATAATATCATTTTGATAAAAGTTATTAAGATGTACTCTTTTCCTCTTGCTTCTTCAAATATTTATTTTATTAAAAAATACATTTTATAGCACTATTTCAGTTGAATATAAACATAATTTTAGTGATGGAACGATAAAAATAAAATTGCTCGTTTCCGTCCATTTTTACTTATTTCAAAGTCCACTGTCCCCTTAACAAACAAAATAGCTTACCTTATTTTTCATATTTTTTTAATAGGAAGGTTTTAAAAAACGATATTTTCGGTACCAATTTTGTATAGTTCTCGCATATGATGCAAACACCGGGCCAGAAATTTATTTATGCTGTAAAAAACTGTAAAAAAATATTCCTTATTTTATCGATTGTTAAAAATTTAGTTCCTTCTCCCTTTTCAAGGTAGTTTGAGATAGATGGTATTGCTTGTTCAGCGACAATATTGATATCATTTTATTCATAAAGTAATAAGGCCTTCAAGTAATTGCATTTAAAACTTTCCATGGTTCTTAAATATATGTTTGCATCTTCATATTTTTGTATTTACTTTTTATCAAATTCCCACTATTAAAAGCAAAACATAATGCTTGCTTGTTGGAGTTTCAGATTCAATAATTGTTAACACAAACATTCTTGTAGGATATCGTAAGTTGAATTAAAGTGCTGTATTTACTGTGTATTCCCTTATTTTTAGTTGGTCGCTTCTAAATGGGAGTTTTGACGCAAATTTGCATACGTGTATTCATATATTTAAATAAATTTTTATACTGTAGTATACAAGGGGATTTGATAGGCTTTGAGCTTTATTTTAGGCAATTCAGATTGAGTATGTTTACTTTAAGTGCTTAATAAATAATTAGTTACTTCATAATCTTTTGAGGTATTCTTATCAGCATAATTACTGCACGGTAGTGTGTGAAATACATCAATAATACACCAAAATAAACAAGTAATAATCTTTTATCTATTTTATGAATACTTTTTTTTCTCTTTTAATGCTTTTTGGTCTCTTCAAACCTAAAAGCGGCTTATCTCATCAGCTAATGGACATCCTTTTTTTATGTTTTTAGGCAACTCAGGTTGTCTGCTTTAAATACTTAATAAATGATTAATCTCTTTAAAATCTTTTGAGCTCATCATTTCTTATGAGCATAATTACTGCGCTCACCTTCGTAAAATACATAAATGATTAGCAAAAATGAACAAGTAAACATATTTTTATCCATTTTATGAATGCTGCGTCATTTTATCTCTGTTAATGCTTGTTGATCTCTTCCTAACCTAAAAGCGGTTTATCCCCATCTGCTAATGGACATCCTGGTCCAAACGTATCATTGAGTTACCACCTATCGAAAGAGAGGCGAGGAATGGGTGATCTTAATCGTGATCGATGGTATCGGGGACAAGATTACAGATAAAAGGATTTCCGATTCGGAATGAACATTTCCCGGTGGATCATTTGTGGATTTTCATAATTCTCGACTTTTTCTTTTACTTAGTATTTTATCTCCCGATGATTTTTTTCTCGTTTTCTATTTCCAAATAAAAAAAAACTGAAATCAAAACATTTGAATTACAGCACTTCTTGTTGCGGATAGTTTTATTGCAAATTAATCATTATTATTAAAGATTTATTACAAAAGTGAACAAATGAAATTATTTCAAAGGAAAGATTTTGCTTTGAAGAACTTATTTGTACCTTAGTAGATTAGTATAAAGCAGTTATTTTATGAATTTTAATAAGGGAACTAGTAATATTTACTGTAGCATACAGTAAATTATTTTTTTCTCCAATACTAATAATATACCCCAACACTGAAAATAAATTAACAAATTAATTATAGTAAAAATGTAAGGAAAACACATGTAAATGTGAAACGCTTAAGGGATTTTGATAAAATGTGTTATGTAGACTTTACCCATTATTAGATCTAACGAAATCGTGAGAGCAAATCTTAACTACATCGTATTTGGTGTTTTTTTAAATCTTATTTGATGACAAATATATTCTAATTTTGCAAAACAAATTTATTTCCTGTTTCTTATAAATGTAATATTATCAGTAACAATTTATAAATAATTTCAAGCCAATGTAATATACATTTAATTTATACTACTATTTTGCAATACATTTCAAATTGAAATAGCTATCTTTAAGACAACCTTGTATCTATGCGATTTAATTATATCCTTAAACTCAAATTGTAGAATTTTTATGAGAATTCAAACAATTGTTTGTTTCATTGCATTCACGATCTGAGCAGTTTCCGATTAAAATTAAATTTGGCTTTAATATATTTCCTAATAAATATATTGAATCCTTAAGGGGCGTTAAAAGGGTGTAAAACTGTATGGACCTAATTATAAATTAAAGAGGTTTAATTTTCAATTCAATATTATTCCCAATATATTAAATTTTCAGACTTTAAAATGTTCGTCTCATTCTATTAAATTTTTGTTCGAAATTTCGGTTATGCTTAAAAAATAACTGAGATATAGTAATACAAATTCTAACGAATTTACAAAAAATTCTATACTTTTTTTATGTTACTTCATAACATTATTATTTATGCCTCAGATAAATATATGTTTAAAATCGATATCAATCCGATACTACAGAATGCCAGATGAATAATATTTTAACAGAATAAAAATCCCTATAGTATGAAGTTTTTGCCTAGTAGACTAGTTTTTCCATATGGCTCTTTGTGTGTTATCATTCCATTTTAAAGCAATGCAAGGACTATTTTGGGACGGACCTCGCAAATTTGATCCACGGTCAATAACAGCATCTGAGTTGGCAGCCACTTTCTATTCCTCCACGTCGTACCAGGGAGAGATTTTGGCCCCGACGGATTTAACGTGCCCTAGACCCGCTTACACGACGATTCTTCAATGGAATCTGGTTTCGAACCTGAAGCTCTCTGATTCCGAAGCCGAGACCTTACCACTAGGACACCGTGGCTAACTTCGGGGTGAATTTTACAGTTTTGAACTATGATCATATGACAAAGGCTATTTTAAATTCAGTACTCCCTTACCAAATATCCAAGATTTCCCAACGGAGAACATTTGATTCAGTTGTTGTTTTGTTGTCGTTGTCAGTTATGAAGTGAAACCAGGCCCACATACAAAACAAATCTTGTATGAAATCGAGATGCCAACCTGAAATTTTCCTGATGTTACCTTATCTTAATTCCACATTTACCTCTTCCTTCCCTTTTTGTTTGGATTGCAATGAGAGTATTCCATATGAAATTAAAGATGCTGCTGAATCTCATAGGCTATCGTCTTATCTGCAAATACCTGGAAATATTAACAAGTTTAGGTGACCATAGTTAGTTAATAGTTAAAAAAAAAAACAAAAAAAAATGGCGAACTTTTGGAATACAAGCTTTTTATATACCATCAAGTTGAAAAGATGCATAGAAAATGTTGAAGAATTTTTGCGGATTTAATTGAGAAACTTGCTGCAAGCATAATTATTAAAGAATGGAGTCATTTTTTTGGTACTGTCTGTGTGCATAAAACGTTATTTATAGGAACTACGAATGAAATGGTATTTACAAATATTTACTCTTATTTATTAATTTATCATTAAGTCTATGATTACACTTTGTAATTCAACTTTTTTAATTCAATCAATTTAGAATGTAATTTAGATAAGATATACATTTGGAAAAGGCATTCCAATCGATAAATAGAATTGTAAACTCATCATCTTATTGTCTAAGACTATTTTGACAATTCAAATAATTCAAAATAATTCAAATGAATAATTCAAAACAATAATAATTATTTTACTCAGAACTCAAAAATGCTATAATTATTAATACTAGACATTTTAGAATTTTTTTTCTAATTTATAAATATGTATTATTGAAATGTCTTTAAAATTTCTCAATCTGCTCTAAAGTATTCCAATCTAAATAGAATTGCAGACACGTCATCTCATTGTTTTTGACTTCCTTCTGAGTAATTCTAATGAATATTATTTATTTTACTCATAACTCAAAAATACTAGAATTACTAGAATTAGATATTTTAGAATATTTTTAAAGAATTTCCAAAATATATAATTGGAACCTAATTAAAGTTTCCTAGCATATTCCTTCAAATAATAAAAATACAAAGATACGCACAAAACAGAATAAAGATTTCCAGTCAGTGATAAAATTTCTTGGTATAAACTATCTCATCTTCCGTTCTAAACAAAATGCTTCATTCTCGCGATAATACTCGAAGCTGATGAAGCAACAATAGCTTTTCTTGGAAAATTCAGTTAACGTCGCTGTAGCTTAAATTGACGCTGTTTATTACTGGCGAATAAAAATGGAAGAGAGTAGCGAGTTTATTTAAAAATGTTGCTTAGCTACCAAAGTAACACGTGTCAGCTTTTTGTTATTAGAAAAAGTAAAAATCTCAGGTGCGAGAGATGGAATTTCTAGAGTCCTTTCTTTGTCTAGGATGTTCCAACGAAAAATCAATACCCCTTCAACCTTTTGTCTGAAGCCCGATAGTTATCTCCGAAAACTGAAATCATTTGAGCTTTATGATTTTTCATTAGATAGATTCTCAGGGTTGAAAATTTACGATAGTTGGTGTATTTAATAATGATTTACTACAACAACCTTACGGCTGAACTTAATTAAATTCAAAGCTCGTACAACTTGCTACTTGAAACATTTTGACCTACGATTATAATGCTTGTATGTATATAGTAGCAAATTCAAACTATGAAGAAACAGTATAAAATAGCAAGTTTAAATTATGATGAAGAATGTTTTGAATCATTTTTAGCCTTTTCATAATATTTATATAATAGCAAGTTTAATCCATGAAGAAGAATATTTTGGATAATTTTTCATCTTTTCATAGTTTCATTGGCATAAATTCTATTTTTTATCCACAATGATCAAAGTTTTTTTTTTCTAGTTTCTAAAGATTTACTCCATAGGAAGAGGGGAAAATAATTACCGTACTTCAAATTTCATGACATGTCAAGAAATTATGAAATTCTTACATAAATTTTGAAATTTTTTCAAACTTTAAAGTTAATTAACAATAATTTTCCCATTTTTTGGAGCATGTAATTACTGTGAAAATGTTTTGTGAGATCATATTATTTTCTATACTCTCAGAATTTAACAATTTATTTACTTACTGTGTTTTAAAGTATCGTTTAAATGCGGTTGATATCTTTGCACTATGACTATTTTTTTCTAATATTATTTGAAAGAACACGAAGAACATACTTCCTATAGAAAGCAGTAGATATCAACTAAAAATCAAGTTCAAAATATTTTATCATTAATTTAATCAATTTAAAAAAGTAATTCTTTTTCCTGGGCTTATTTTATCCGAAAACTTAACTAATGGTTCAAAATTAATTTTGAAAAATTCATGGTAAAATAATTCGTTTTTTAAACAAATCATTTTTTCTTAGGAGCATACATAAAAACATATATCATTCGGTGTGTAAAACATTTTTTCATTGGATGGAAAATATCCTTTATATCTTTGAGAGATAGTAGTATTTAGCTTAAATAGATGAGTGTTTTTCAGCCGCCATTGTTTAATTCAAAGACGTGAAGATGATATTTATAAAGAATATTGAGATGTGCAATTTCTAATGGAAAATAGATGGCCTATTTAAAACGAGGTGAATGTCCTTACTATTTATTAATTGCTCGTGTCTGTACAAGGGTGTATCATAGTTCACACTCCTTGTGGTCGAGTCTCCGTTTGCTAAGAGCACCTGCTGTAATCTTATAAAGCTGTTGCTTAATAGAGTTTTTCTGCGGCATTATCTATATGTACCTGTATATTTATTTTTAAAAGCGTATGTAATATATTTATGCTCATGTATTTCTGTGAGAAACTGATTTATTTTGGTCTGTTCGGCTAGTTCTTATTCAGATTAGCCTATTTATTAGAAGTGAACACTTTTCAGTTCCTGTTGTTTTGTATTTCCAGATGTTAGATTTAGTTTGGTTATATTAACATTCCATTTCAAAGCAACTCTAGGGCTTGTGTGACAGATTTCGTAATTTTGAACCGCCGTCAGATGACAAAGACGACACCTGAGCTGATATTTCCTGCCAAACTTCTACGCCCTACTGGTGGGAGAAATTTTGGACCCAACGAATTTAACGTGCACTAAATCTGCCTACAGAACGTTTTTTCGGTGGAACTGGGTGACGAACTTGAAAACCTCCGGTTCCGAAGCCGAGACTTTACCACCATGCCACCACAGTCTATTCCAGATGTTAGGAAATTTCCTCTGAAGCAATTAAAGTACCTTTTTCTAACCAAATAGCTCTTTCTGACTGTTTCTTAATGTCAAAAACTTTTCTTAATGAATGGATAATAAATACTGCTGCTCGAATCAAATTTTGATTCTCAATAATTAAGTTGACTTTCTTTAGACAATGGAGTTAGCATAACTATTAAATATAATTTAATCTCAGCTCGTATGCAAATCAAAGCTACATAATATTCAAATCTCAATATATATATAATTGGCACTTCCTTTCATAATGGGTTTGATTCTTAGTTCCAGCATAAATCCATTTGATTTTACACTATATAAGGATATACTTTAAAAGTGGGATTCATTTTTATTGTAAATCAAAATCGTAAAGTTTCGTGGCGTTTAAAAGAAATATTTTCTTCTCCCAAAGTTCAGGATAAAAAATGTCTAATTTTATTGTTCATCACTATTTAGCATCAAGCAAAGACTAAAAAACTGTGCTATTTCCAATTTATTAGTACACATACTTTTACATAAAGCACTTTTGAGAATGAGATAATTATGGTAATAAGCGGACCACATGTCACAGAGATTCAGAAGAATTTTGTGACGTTTCTTGGAATTTTTGTACAGTTTTTCTTTCAAGTAATAAGTTCATGATTGATTTATTTGAAGTCATCAAATTAACTGATCAATTAGCCTGAAGCATTATATTATACTATAATGAGTTATATCAAATGGTATTAATCAATATTCTACAATGTTATACAATATTGAGAATATTGATCAATATCGGGCTATGTTGTGCAGCATTTGTACTACGGGTTATGAATATTGTTTTTTCTTCCGAATAGAGTCTATCCCTCCACCTGACAGCACAGCTTTTGTGGAGGGCTGCGGTGGTACAGAGACGGGAGTGGGTGGAATTATCTACTCTCCCGGTTATCCTCATGCCTTTCCGAAAGATGTCGAATGTGTCTGGCTGATTCGAGTGGAAAGTAACAAGCATATCTATGTTCGGATCCTAGAGCTTCAACTCTATGGGAGTATAGGTGAGTCAGTTTTCTTTGTGTTGGCGAGATAATTAAATGACGCGACTATTTAATCAAAAAAAATGTGTAGAAAATTCATATATATAACAAGGTTAAATATATACTGTTCAATTCACAACTGAAATAACATTATGTTCAGTGATTAAAGTTACATTTGTTCACAGAGGCAAATCTAAAGAAGATGAATGTTTTCGAAGAATAGTTGTAAGATAAATATTTCCATAGCAGGGATATGTATTACTATTATATACGAATTATCAGTGAATTGAAAATAATAGTTATTACAACTATATGGTGAAATGAAGATCATTATGGACCGCACAGTAGAAGTAAGAGGATGTATGTTTTCGGTAACATTTCTTTAATAATCACATTTTACATAAGACATTAATGACCACACCTTTTACAGAACAATATCTCATCTTATTATTATAACAATCGCAATGCACTATTGGATTCGTACCTAATGTGTATCGCCATCTATTATTCAAAAGAGAAAATAAAGTAATGCAACTACTGCAACTATTATTATTTACTTTTCTACTTAATGTTTTCTTATGTATCATTTCTACTTAATATTTTTTTTTCTTCTCGTAGATATTCGCCCTTTTAAGGGTTCTCTTTCTCTTTACCAAATTAAATTTGCTCTTTTCTACAAATTTAACATACGGCCTTTTACTTGCATCTTTCTACTGGAATCGAGTGGGCTGTCCTTGAAAGACAATTACCTTACTTCTTCCCCACTGGTTACTTCTTGTTACTCATGGAGGTTGAGTGGAATATGCGCTTCATAAATTTCCCCCCCATGTCATTAAAAAGATATCTTTTTTCGCTTCAGGGTTGCCACATTATAACCACGATCTTTGCATGTAGCAATTGGCGATTTTACAGTGTACGACAAATGGTAATCAATCACTGTAAAGAGTAAGATTGACACTCCATGTCCTTGATAACGAAACGGAGCTTCCGCAAGAAAGGTACTGTCTACCACTTATTGCGTTTCAGAGGACCGTTTTAAGTAATAAATAAAATATGAAAATTTTGATTTAAAAATTTATTATAAAGGATCATGTTTATAATTTTCTCACACAGAAGGCATTAATGAAAATTATAATTTTGATGTGCATAGTACAAATTCAATCTAATAACGTATAATTTTTAGTTTTATGAGGATATAAACTTTATATCTCTTACAGTGTAACTTTATTTAACAAAACAAAGAAAAAAATACCTAGAAAATTCTTTAATTCCAAATATAAATGGATATCAATAATTTTAGTTCCTTCAGTATGTATGCTTGTAAGTATATATCTTCCCCAAGCTGTTACTTGAAATGAGCTAATGCATTTTTAAGTTAAAACTGTTCAAATAAGTTACTTTTTTTTTCAAAATATTAAGCGCTTTATCTAAAATAGGGAGTCAAATTAATAATTCAAAAGATAACAGCCAGTTAATTCTAGTGGAAAAACGTACTTTCTATAAGAAAACGTTGATGATTACTGAAATTCCTTCAAATCTGAAATCTATTACCTCATTTTCTAGCGTTCCTCATTTAATTCTCAAATTCAGCATCATGATCGAAAGTTTCATTGGCAGGTAATGTAATTGAAAATTTCTGCATATTTTCTTAAAAACGCTACTGATGATTTATTACTAATTTTAATTTTGTCTTAAATCTATATACGAAAGAAAGCTAGAAATAAAATATATTATTTTATATTTTTTTCGTTCTTTTTCTTTTTTTCATCCCTGGATTTATTGCCAAAAGTACAGATTCATATGGATTGGACCTTAATCGTAATCAAAATTGAAATTACAATAGTAAATATTTTTATATTAGGCCTTAAGATAAAATTAATTTCACAGCTATGCAAGCATTGTTTCTGAAGTCTTTTTTTTTCTTTAAAAAAAGCATTCAGGCGTTGCACTTAAGAACATATTTTTTTTAAATATTGCATTTAAACATATTTCGAACAACAAAGTTTCATTAAATTAGGTAGGCAATTGTACAAAAAGTGCAAAAATTAAATTTTTTGGTATCCATTATGATTTGAAGTGTTAATTAGTATAAGTTTTCTCTTATTTTCCTCTATAAGAACAAAATTTCATATTTCACATTTTAGAAAGTTTGCGGATATACTTAATTTTAAATTTGAAGGACGGTAAAGTGTTTATTTCGGAATTGCATATAGTACATCCATATCCAATCATTATGTTTCAAAAAAATTTGATAACCACAAATAACTTTCTTCACTTTCATTGTTCGGCAGTTGTATTATCATCATTTTAAATAAGGACTATATATATATATATATAATATTATTAATGTTGTTTAATGAGACGAATGTTGCTTTGATCCAGATAGAACATTAATCATAAAAAAATTCAAGCTTGGAAAAGTGAAGACAATTTTTCGGGTAAGAAATTTATCATCACTCGCAATTTTCTGTTCGTATGTTACAGCTGCCGTTGTTAGAGGTTCTTGAGTCGGTCTTGTTTTCTACAAAAGTATATTGTATGGTAACGATAGAGTCAGTTAATTTTAATTCAGATTATATATGAATTAAACAATAAATTAACTTTATTATTATCTATTATCTTTAAATATTATCTATTTATCTTATTTAATAACTCTTCGCTGGCTAACTCAAAAAGCCAATTCTCATGTCCCACGAAATCAATCCCATATGCCCAAGTATTATTAAGTTAATGTAATTATGCATAGTTGTTGAAGGTGTTAATTTAGAATCAATTTTTAAACACTTTAAATAATAGAATGATAATCCCATTTTTTAAAAATAAAGTGTAATGAAAGTTAAGAAATATTATAGGTTTTAGCAAAGGAAAGATGGAATTTAGACCGCTTGAAATTAAGCAACAAAACGTGTTAAATCTTTTGAGAGTAAATTTTATTGACCACGTTTTAATGCTTGTTATAGTAGAATTTTATTCAAATACTTTAAGATAAACTCAGGTTATTCTTTTTTGTGGGGTAAGTTCTCCGAAAAGGGCTTAAAATGGAATTAAAATTATTTACTGACTTTGAAGAGTTATATAGTAGATCTCAGAAAGCAGTTATAAACATTATCATTAATTAAAATCGGAATAGACTAAAGCAAAAAGACAATAATTAGTATAAAAAGATGCCAAACAATAGAAAAATTAAGGCTTTGTACTTTTATATTTTGAGGAACAAATGAATAAAAATGGAAATGCTACAGTTTATAAAATATCAAATTTGATTTCAGATTTTATATGTTGATATGAGCTTGAACCTCAAAACCAGTGTTCCATTATTGAGCTTAAAAAAATTAGTGATGTAATTTGTGGAACCATTTTCTTCAAACTTTCCTTATTTCTGTTATTTTAAAAATATTCCTATTAAAGTAAGCAATATCAAACTAATTTTTTTTTCTGAACTAATAAATATAACTACGAAGGAAACAAAATCTACAGTATGATAATTGTGTGGAACACACTAATCATTCTATTTACTAATCAAACCATTCTAATAATCACACTAATTATTCTATTTAATTCCCTGTATATTAGATAACATATTCTATTTAAGATATACTAAAGCCTCATTTGAATGTTTTGAAAGTAGACTAAAAATTGAATTTTACTATGAATCAAAGAAATGTTTTCTGAATAATTCTTTAAAATATTATATGAATTATAAGCAATGCAAAATAATTTTCAAACAAATTTCATTGTTCAGCGACACTACATTCAATTTTCATATTTAAAAAAAAGAAGTGCTTGGTTTTGGAAAAAAATTATATTAATAGCAGTTTAACATTTCCAGGCTAATTTAATGTGCAAATTTTATGGGTTCTGGCAGAAATTAGTAAGAGATAAATGATACAATGAACAAGACTGTTTAAAGTATGTATGACTGAATAGTATGTATGAATAGTATGAGCAATAGTATGATAGCAACACAGCAATAGTATGACTGAATTATATAACTATCAAAAACTTTGATAGAGAATATTTTGAAGAAAAAGCCATAAAGAGAATATGTTTCATAAAATATGTGATTGAAAATTTTAGAGATCTTTTATACTGGTGAATTGCTGATCCCCAAAATCGACTAATTTCTTGATAAAGATATTGCTTTGTGAATTATTGTAATATAAATACTCAAACGTACATATTTTCCCTTTTATGAATACAGGTAATAGCAATTTTCAAGAAAATTCATTCAGAAATATGAGAATGTTCTAATATTAGTAAATAAAACAAATATAGATTTTCCTATATCTGACTTCTTTTTGAATGAATTTAATTCCTCTGTCTATTTTTCTGATAAAAACAGTCTTACTTTTTATTAATAATTATTATTTATTGCAAGATATGAGTACGATAAGTGTATGTACAAAATCTCGTAACGGTAAGATCAAATAAATAAATATTTTCAAAAAAATAACAGACAAAATAGCATCAATTTTCTGAATTATATGTATAAAAAATACAGTTATTTAAATATCATAGGAATAAAAACTAACGAATATCGTGTTTTCTAAATTTTTTTTTCTTCTTTTGGACCTCTATAATAGCAGAAGGATCCCCAATTCTCATCCAATAAACAAAAGCTTTATTGGGTTATATGCAGCTGGCCCTGCACTTAAAAATAATATTTGTGATTTTTATTTATTGCTGTATTATCACCTTTATTTAATTTCCAAAATAGAAATTTTTTAGCTTTGATTCCTTTGAATAATATTTTTACAGAATTCTGAGCATTTCACTTCTACATTTCTGTTACCACCAATTAGCCCTCCGGAGACGCAGCTAAATATACAAAATTTGGGTTTACAAATAAACCGTAACATTGCACTTTCAAATTATTTTACAAAAGTTTGCTAATTTTGTGTCCAGAGGTGCGATAGTATTCGCTGAAAGAAATAATCGAAGGCGGATATAACAGACCAGAGCTGAGCTCAGACACCCCTCTAGATGCAAGCCAAATTTTCCTGCCAAAGGTAATAAAATTCCTCTAAACCTACAAACTAGGGGTAGGAAATGATCAATAGAGCGTAAGCTCTATAATCCCTTCATGGATACTATATGTTGTCCATGCATGACATCCTGTTAATCCAATAGTACAATTTGGTACTCAAGGACATAACACTGAAATATATCAATTCTGATTATAAATAACGTTAGATTTAAGTAGTGAATCTTCTAAGTAGTAAACGATAAAGTCACTTTCTTGTGCACAGCATTAAGAGTGGTATCTATCGATGGAGTATGTAGGTCATTTCCAACGTACTATTACTTTCAATGTAAGCACAGAAATTAGAATAATCCGGAGCTGATGGTTGCTATCTTTGTTCGTCTGCATCGTGGATAATACCTTTGGTCTTGAATTTTCAACCATGTCATATGGGAAAGCTTCTTTCCACAGTGGGTAACAAACTGAACACAATTTTTCAAAATAAATAGCTTTGTGATTTTTTCCGCTTATTCATAGAGCATTGAAAAATGAAGAAACACCTCATAATATATCACTTTTTCTAAATGAAAAAGCAATTTCTAATGCATTTGGTACGGTTGAATCTACAAAAAACTTATTTTTTAGCTTTTGTATGTCGGAATCAACTACCCGAAAAAAGCTAAATAGATTTTGGATATTAAATCCCTGTCAACAATATCACTTAATTACTCCGCAGAAATAACTATTCCAAAGAAGTTACTTCTTGCAGAGAATTCTATGACAAAATTTAACTACTTCTTTGATAATAACATAGGACGCAAAGTTTAAAGACTGCAGAGATTATTTCCCATCCTTTAAAACCATTACTCTTTTTATACATTTTTTTTTAGTTTCTTGTTTGAATCTCACATTTCTTAATCTTTTATGCTCCTTTTTCCTTCAAAAACTAATTAGATGCTTATAATGCTTCGCTGGTTGCATTCGCCAATTAAATTCCTTAAATACAGTACATTTACTTTGATAAACAAACAGATCAGCAGTTGCTATCTCAGTAAAGGTCTGTCTATATTGTTTGGATAAAAAAATTATTATATCTAATGAAAGTCTAAAATTCATGTTTTCCTTTTTTAATTTCATTTCATGATAACTAGGCAATTGTAAGCTATTTTTTATAATAACTACAAAGGTATTAGAATTTCAGATATTTTGTATATAAAAATATATCAGTACATCTGTTATATATGCTTGGTGCAGTATATTCAAATATAGCTGCTTCCTCAAAGAACTCGGTATCTAACCCAATCCATTTTCAATGCTATCTTAATCATCCGTCAAATGAGCATTCCTATTGGTCAGATTTTAAGGATTTGCTACAAAAAGGATAAAGCTCTGTTTTGGGAGAATTTTGAGTTTCATGCACTGTTTTATTGTAAAAAATATTAACTAATAAGTGTTTCGTTTGTTGAAAGAAAGATTTAGTTCCACGCTTTAGGTTTCGTGTTACACAAAATATGGAATTGCTTTTTTATCTTTGGGTCTTGGTGTTACCCCTTTCTAATTAAAAAATTATTCAGTACAATACACTCCCGAGTATTAGGTTTGCGACTATCCGGCCTAGTTTTCTTTCATCGTAATTATACGAGGAAGTCAAGGTGTCTATTATCTATAAAAGATTTTTTTCAAAAGCTAAAATCTATAAGTTGTGACTCTTATCTTAGGGTTACCTTTCCATATCTGTGCAATCATTTGTCAAAGAAAAATAAAATCAGTTTCAGAAAAAAAATTTTAAGAATCAGGCCTACGATTTACGTTAATGTTTTTTGTTTGTTTGTTTGTTTCCTGTATTTAAATTGATTACAGAATTTATGTTAAAATGTGATCATTTTATATGCATTGACTTACTTTTTCTCTACTAAATTCTTGAAACATGTAGTGCAGTATAAAAACTGATATAAACCACCAGTACAAAACCTTCTATATTAATTCGGCAAGTTACCGGCAACTGCTTCAATAATTTACCTGGCAGAGGCTGCATTCACATTCATATTAAATGAGGACTTAATACTCATTAATTGAGAAAATATGTATTATAAGAGGGAATTTTGGTATAAAAACTTTTTATTTTGGTATTGGTGTGCAAGGAAACTAATTCATAGAAATCCGGCCTGTCTAACTTTTTTGTTATCTAGCTTGTCCTTCCACCATATTAGGCCGGACATTCGGAAGTGTACTGTAAGCTTATTCGTGCTACTTAACATTAAGACAGCAATATAAATGTGCAGTGGTATTAGGTACGTATTTGCTATACGGCAAATACATATGACTAAATGATGCATATTTTAAGATTGCTTACAAACAGGCAACGCAACAGCTAACTCAGATATGAATGATGTAGAATATGATTGCAGAAAACTACATTTTCATGTCTATAAACCAAAAAAATATTTAATTTAAAATTTTTATTCATCAAAATATTGTGACAAGGATTTTTGTAAAATTCTTTCCAGAAGTAGATAGAACATGACTTTTTGTCAAGAAAGGGATAACTCCAACAATCACATATATACCATATCTTCTTAAAATTAAATATTTGAGTGAAAATACTTTGTTATTATATATTAGAACAATTAAGAAATGTATCTAAAAATATTTTCGCTTGGCTTAGAGATTTGAATTCCCAAAAATTTGGAAAAATGAAGCTATCTTCTTTTTATAGCAAATTACTCAATTCAGGAGCATCTGGGATGTTAAATTTCTATTAGTCTTAAGCATTTCAAGGATATAAAAATCCATACGAAACTTCGGCAGATATATTTTTGTTGTTGTTGCGTATATCAGATAAGTGTCTAACGACAAAATATTTTTCTTTTTAGCCAATTGCGCTGATGTTGAACTTTCTATCTACGATGGCTATTCCAGCTTCACTTTTAATCCGGAAATTATGAAGAAATACTGTGGCGATTTGAAGTACTACAAGAATGTAGAAGAAAGAACCCAAATGTCGAAGCGGAACCGATTGCTTATAAGGTATTTCCAGTTTCAATAAAAACTCTATTTCTTTTGATTCTGATCAACTAAGAGAAATTTTATGAACAAAAATAGGGAATGAAATTTATTTTATTTATTTCACTGAAGAAATAGTTTTTCGAGCAAGATGGGTATTTAATTTAATAAATTCGCTTCGACCTTTATTTTTTATAGCTTAAGTTTTCTGTATCATTGCACCTGATAAGAAAGGATTTCAGAGGAAAATGCAGTTTCTTTGCTAACTTGAGAATTTTCTTAATATTATATGATGCATTAGGAGGAATTCTTTGTTTCGAGTATTTAATATACTCAAAATTTAATATGTCTGTATAAATGAAATAAATAGTACAAAATGAATATCCAGTCTAATCCATTTATGCAGATACAGTCATTTAAAAATATAGTGGGACACTTGGCATGAATAATTACAAAACTATTTATAAAGCGGTCTATCACTTTAAAGTAAAAACAAAATGAATCAAGAAGTATTTTAACATTTGATGCCCAGTTTGTAAGGTATTTTTGTATTTTAGAATTTTATTTGATATAACTTTTCCCATATATTACAAAGGCAAATAGGAATCAAAGTTTGGGAACACATTTGATGTGAAAAACACAATAAATATATAGCACATCAATAGAAATCGAATTCACTACCAATTTTTTAGACTATAATTATAAACACAAAAGTTTTCTGGAGGTTTCTGGAGGTACCATTTATTTCCATAAGGATTTTTCAAAAAATCCATGCCTTTGATATATATTAATTAAGTAAAGTGCTGTTGAACAAGGGTTTTTCACAATTTCTGCAGTATATATTCATTTTTCCTACCATACTTCTCCAATTTTTTCATATATAGAGAAGTTTCCTTTTTCTCCATTTCCGAAATTTTCAACCACAAAAAATAAATTAAAACAACTCAAAATGAAATTTTAGACTTTGAACTATGTGCGTCTTTAAACTGTGTGCTATCTGCGTCTTTACTTTGGGTTTAGAATTCTATGCGCGACTTTAAAATGTGCATAAAATTAGCATATAACGTATTGTGCAGATAAAACAAATGTTCCCGCTTTTTTTCAGTAAACCCCTCAAAATTTCTTCTTTCGATTATTTAAAATTAAATGTAATATTTTATTGAATTACATTACAGCCATCTTAATTTGGAAAGAAATTACTTTTCTGATAAAAAATATTTTATTCTAAAAGCACGAGTTACTTTAAAAATAAAGAAGGACAAAATAGATCCATTTTACTGTCCAATTTTCTCAAGCGCTAAGTTTACTGAAAATTTACTTCGACGATTAATTTGAATAAAAACTAAAAATCTGCTTAATATCACTACCTGCCATGTGAAAGTAAGTTTAATTTCCAAAGGAACATTAATTTTGAAATTTTAAAACACTTAAAGGTTGTTTTATGTAAAAAATACAGTTAAAATGGAAAAAGATTATACTGGTAACATTCTTAACGAGCTAACTGAACACTGCATTCCCAAAATAGTGGGCGAAATTATTAACATGCGACCTCCTAATCATTGGATTAAACTTAAAACAAAACAAAAATCTGCAAGCAGAGGGCAGTTTCCAACAAATGGAGTGCAAGAATAAATCAACCCAATATTGAGTTATTCTTGCAAACTTAGAAAGGATAACTCAACGCTAGTGGATCTAAAAGATTCACCCACTAAAAGTGGAACTTTTTCTAATAAGGTATTAATGATTTTTTATTTAATCTTCATTGTTCCTATTATTATTCAGTCACCTCTTTATATTTATAGAAGAAATGAATTTGTCAATTATCTCACCCTTTCTGAGTATATATGGACACACACAAATACACACGTTTTTTTTTGTGTGTGTGTGTGTGAGAGAGAGAGAGAGAGAGAGTTTCTTGGTCGAAGAAAGAAGACTCTTTTGTAATTTTAAAACCTCACTTTATTCTAACCTGTGAGGTATAATTTATGTGCAAGCAAGAAACTACGAGGCACATTGATCTACAGCACGACACAAGAACGAAAAGAACCACAAAAATATTTTCCCGAGGATTATATAGATTCTGATAAGGATTTCTTTATACATGTCAATTTAGGTAAGGGGAAAATAGGAACATTTAAAAAAATTGAGGTAGCTTAAGAGAATTTTATCCCTTCATTCGGAATGGGGGATTTTCCGATTTCGACAATTTGACACATCTCGTGTTGAATTAATTACCCTCGCTGTTCTGTTCTGGTTTATATGACCCGAAATAAAATCTAAACCTTCGTAAAGACATATAGTACAGGAATAATTTCATGAAACTTTATGCCATCTTTAGTAAATAATATAAATATGTATTCCTAGAGGGATTTATGTTTATTCTTATTTCGAAGGAACATTTTTCAATTTATACCTAATATATCGTTCGGGTCAATACAACCCAATGCAAAAAAAAAAAAAAAAAAAACTTTTTTTTTTTTTTTTTTTTTTTTACATTGCATGCATTTTATCATACATGCTCATTTTTGTTTGGGATAATCCAAAAGAAAAAAAAAGAAATAGTTTCTGTAATTTATCTGTTTTCGAAACCAGTTTCGTTGACGTATGTGTTTGGTACATGGCAAGAGAGCCTACGAATGTGAGAGAAAAAGTAACGAATAGCAGAATTTTGAAAATATTTCATTGTGTGCCAAACATACAAGATGTAATCTTTATCCGTCAAGCAACGACAACAAAACTAATATGTTATGCCGCAATTGTAAGAATTACATTAGCAAATCTCATGTAAAATAGTATTGTACAAATTGTAATTAAAAGTAAGTTTGAATATTTTCAATTATTTTTTACTAGCCGCCTTTGGCGACCAGCTGGTTCGCCATGAGTAAAGCGTTCTAAAATTTTCAATTAAATCACATATTCATTAGCCTTGAAGTAATTCCGGGCATTGATTGACCTGAAATTAGTATTTTCTTTAAGATGACGGACGGAAAGTTTTAAAAGTACACCTTTTCCTAATAATATTCTTTAATTTTATAAATCAGTCTGTTTTAACCATCGGTTATGCTTCCAAAATATTAAAAAAAATTTCGATTATGTTGCTAAAATATTAAATATGCTTTTTCAAAGAAAGCGAGAAAGGGAAAAAAGTATTAAATTAATGATACAGATATTGCAAACGATTACATAAATATGCCATTAAGTCGGGATTTCAATGCATATCCTGTCTAAATTCAATCAGGTTTACCGTAAATAAAGAAGATTTATTGAGTTAATGATATATATATTGCAAACGATTGTAGAAACCTATGCTTTGCATTTATTTTTTAAAGAAAATATCACATTTTATACTACTTTTATTTTATCCAGTCACGTGCTGAAAGTACCATTTCTGTAGATTTATTTTGCGATGGTAATTTTGTTTTGAACTTCCGGCATTCTTTTATTTTATCCAGTCACGTGATAAAAACATGGTTAAAATATTTCTTTAAAAATTCATTAAAAATAAAAGTTTACATTATAAATTTAAAAAACTGATATCATTCGAAAGCTAATTTTTTTATCTTTAAATTGATATAAAAATCATGTTTGTGCAATAACATTTTCGGAAGTTATAGTGGAAAAACGTCGAAATTTCGCTTAAATTTTAATTAATTCAAATTCTAATTAAAAATTCGAAAAAAGGGCTCCGAGGTGCACATTACAGACCTCCAAGGTATACATGTACCAAATTTGGTAGCTGTAGGTCCAACGGTCTGGTCTGTAGAGCGCCAACACACACACACACACACACACACACGCACACTCACACACACACACACACACACATTGAGCTTTATTATAAGTATAGATAGTTGCTTTATATTATAGTAAGTTTTCCTTTAATATACTTTTTGTTATTTTTATAGCTGTTTTATATTATTAGGTATATATTTTAAATTTTATTACTATCGTTTAAGCCATTTCTTAATTTACATCTATCAATTGCTATAAAAAAGGTTAGTTTTCTTAGTCTGGTCATATTGACCCGAACACTACATATAAGAAGTAAACAAGAACAGAACAACAGGGTTAAATAAATAAAAAAATCTTAATAAAGAACATCTTAAAATTAAGTTATATAGATTAAATTGAGATAAAACTTTGGAAATTAATTAGGATTATATATATATATATATATATATATATAAAAAGAGAAAGAGAGAGAGGTTGGATTTTAATCATTCATAAAATGACTAAAATCCAATGAATCAGAAGAATCTAATCCTTTCTTTTTTAAATGATCAATTCAAAAATTTAACTGATTGTATGACTCATTGTTAACTCACTGTAAGACTTTTAAAATCTCAAACTGAATTGACAGTAAACTTAAGGATTAATTTAAGAATCAGTATTCTTATAATATATTAACTTTTGTTTCTCTGTATATTCAAGAATATAAACTTTGCATGATAAACCATGCACCAATAAAAAGGATTTCAAATGAGAAATTCCCTTTCATCCGTGTTATGTTTATGGTATTAGATACTATATATTTAATTTGGGTTATTTATTTTACCATATTTACATTTTTGATATTTGGCAAGAATTAACATTTCCACATTTAAAATTTGTTTTCGAATTTTATTTAAGTTTGCTAAATCTATTTGAGTTTATTCTTTTTACTAGTGTGATAAAAAATTTGTGTGTGTTAGAGCTCTACAGGTAAAGGGATTGTTTGATCTAGAGCTATCAATGCATACTGAAATGCTACCAACATAATTTGGTCCATATAAACGTTGGAGAATAGGGAAAGAGCATCTGTTAATGAGTTTTTTTTTTCAGTTAGAATTTTAAATAAAAATTAATCCAATTTTTGATATTTTCCCGCGATAACTTCCGGAAATATAACAGTATTAAAATTACTTTTACTTTTTTTAATTCAAAAATTCATCATTTCAATCATATTAAATTTGTTGTCGTAATAATTTAATTTTATTTTTTTATAATTTAAATTTAATTACATTATTTTTTAATTATTTATAATTTTAATTGATTTGATTTAATTTTTTGATATTTTTTAATCAATTTTAAAAGCATCATTTTAATCACCTTTTCTAAAAAGAGTACAAAATTATGCTAGATTTCTGAATGAATATTAAGCGTATCAATTAAAAATAAATAAGGAAAAAAAAAGAATTTTGGAAAAACACTAAAACTGTTGATTAAAATTACACAAGATAGGTATTTTTTGTTATATAATTCAAATTACCATTAATACGAACAAAAAAAATCACGAAACGTGTAAAAGATTAAAACTAAACTATTCTGCTCTTTGCACAAATCCTAATTGGCAAAGTAAATTTCCGAACAGCCAGCGATATTTTTATTTAAATCTGAGAAGTATATATAAGATTTAAATTTATCTTTCAAATTTTTTATTACCTTGACGAAAAAGGCCAAGCTTTACAATGTTTTAGTTTGGATACATTGTTAAAAGGCTAGAAATACCAGAGTGTATCCATGTATCCCTTTTTTATGAATTTTATTCGAGCTAGCAAAAAATGAGGAAAATTCGTAGTAAATAGAGCAGAACAGCGTAAAGTTCCTGAAACAGTATGAATTATATATTCTTCAAAACATGAAGCTTAAATTATTCTGTTCAAGAAATTATTAAGGCAAGGTTGCATAAAATATGTAATTGAAATTTTAGCGGTCATTAATATAGGGGAGCCAGTTGGTTACCAAATGCTGATATTTTGTGAATAAAATATAAATTAACTTTCTTTAATAATAATATTTGAAACTAAATATTTTTTTATTTAAGCTTTTTTCATTCTTTTACAAAGGGAGGCTTAATTCGGAAATTACTGAGTTTCAAATAAATATCGTTATTCGAATAGTTGACAATGATATTAAGGGAATTATATTTCCTATTATCACCCTATAAAAAGTTTTTTTTCTCTTTTATCTGCTTAATTCTGGTTCATTATTTCTTGAGGATACTTTGACGATACATTTCTATATGATAATTAAGACTGTTCTTACGCTACATTTCTGTTGATAATAAAGGATATGCACATTTGTCAATGCTTTGTAAGTCAGAACTTTTGGCCTCATTTGAATAAACTTGTTACTTCTAGATTTTGGAGGGTACAATATACATAGCAAAGTTATTTTTTAAATAGTTTTGCTCATTTTCTGCAATAAATACCAAAAATTTTATACTACAAAAAAGAACTTACATCTCATTAAAATATTATGTTATATTGTTTTTTAAATCTTCAGTTAATTTCTATAGTATTTTAAAAATATTTTATAAAAATATATTTCATTTTTATGGAGCAGCTAAAATCATTTTTATTGTTGCTACTAATACTTCATATTCAGAACTAGAATATCCTTTTTCAGTCTGTTTATCGGATTAAAATTCCATAAAGCATGTTTGGGATGCTCTGGGAAGAACTTTATCCCGAAGTCATCCTAACACATTCTATGATTTAAATTTTTTGTTGTTGGAACGATGAAATATGTTGATGCAAATATTTATCAACGATATGTTTTTAACATGGAAACTTTCTGTAAGATTTGTAAAATTAACTAAAATGGTCAAATTCATTACTAACCGGATGATACTGAAAATATTAGGGGCCATATTCTGACCATATATAGTCTCATTTGTATATTTAAAAAATTCTTGCTTCTTTTAATTTTGTTATTTTACTGTTAAATCTAATAAAAGTCATGGCAGTATATATTATATTTAATTGCAACAAAATGATAGTCAGTGACCCAATTTTTTAACATTAGTGTTTTAAATGACGAATGGCTGTTATCTTTTCAGAAATCTCAGTTACGAAAATATTATTTTTTTAGTTCCATTCTCAATTTCTGCAATATCAAGAGATTTAATGGTTGAATGCAATTTTATGACATTTTTTTTGGCCGACGAAAGCCACATTATTGTTTTGAACGATTTTAATAATAATGCCGATAATTGTATAGCATTATTATGTACATATGAACTTTCAGAAAACTCCATTTTATCTCAGAGAGTAAGATTTCATTCAAACCCTTGCAATTTCTGTACTTAAACGAAAATCTTCCACTTTAAAACCTTAATAATAAAATGTAAGTTTGCAGTGAAAAAAATCTACCCAGTTTAATTTCAAGTCTCGACAGTTACGAAAGAAGTAAAAGAAATGACTTTCAGCGGCAGAATTTTTTATTATTTGTGAACAAATTTAAGGGCCCTTCGTTTTTAAAATGTGAAGCTAAATTCTATTCTCAATCTTGAAAATAAAAAGAAGTCATTTTAATAATCTGATTAAGTTAATATAAAAATTTCTTCTGAAAAAGGTGTGTTGGAAGATAAGTCCATCCTTTAATGAGTGATATATAATTAATATAAAATTGTTAAAAAAATTAAGTAATATTTAAATTCACGAACATCTTCCTTGTTCTAATGAGGGCTGACGTAATCTGGTGATAGGATCTCAGCTTCAGAACCGAAGGATTTCAGGTTCGAGACCCGATTACACCGAAGGACCGTCGTGTAAGCTAGTCAGGTGTGCGTTAAATCCATCGAGACCAAACGTCTTCCTACAGGTGTGAAAGTTTGGAGGTGAGGTACCTGCTCAGGTGTCGTCCTCGTCATCTGAACAGTGGTTCAAAAGTACGAGTCCTTCCCAAAATAGCCCTGGTGTTGCTTTAAGAAGAGACTTTAGCATAACTAATTTAAACTTTTTTTTCTAATGATACTTCTCTAGCAAACTGTTGTGATTCAATGGGATTTAGATTCTTAATCCATTTCATTTAAACCACATTTGAAATGACTATGCATCAAATGACTCTTAAAAAATTTTAGCTCAAAATTAGATCTAAAGCGATACTAGAAAATTACTTTTTCATTTATGATTCCCCCTGTCTGACAGCTGAGAATAGGTTTTTCTTTTTTCGAACGATGTATTTTTCACTCATTCATTTATGATAATTTTAAGATTCCGATGCCGGTTTAGTTTAGTAAGATTAAAGTCTCGTTTAAAAGTAACGCTAGGGGTATTTGGGGACGGTCCTCGTTATTTTGAGCCACTGTCAGATGACGAGGATGACACCTGACCTGGAACTCTCTCTCCAAAATTCCACACCACAGCAGCGGCAGGACTTCCAATGGTGTGGAACTTAATTAGTTGCTCATTTCATTTTGTTTCCTTTTGTTGTGAATTTGAATAATATTTATCAAAACCTTTTGTAATAATTATAATAATAAGTTATTAAATTCATTACAGATTAGAAAATAGGAAATAAAAATAAATTAAACGTACTCTTTTTACTGCACAAAAATCGCTAAAATATGAGGCACTGAAACCAATGTAAAAATGAAACTTGCATCTATTCTATAATATTAAAAGCTCTTGAATATTTAAAAACTATTAAAATATATAATTAATTTTAATAAAATTCCTTGTACTCAACCAGCCAATTATGCCTCGGTGATTTCCTTCAGATTTAAAAAACATAATTTTTTTTTTGCAAAATAAAGTTTGTTTTATTAAAAAATATTTATTTTCTCTTTACTACAGCCACAGCAGCTATTCAGAGAAGGAAATGAAATTATTAACTATGAATCCTCTACAGTTTTTAATTTAAAATGGCAAAAAGCGAGACCATTTTAAAATTTCTTATGTATTTTACAGAGAACTTGATATGAAAAATTTAATAAAAACTTCTTCGATTCCAATTTAAATATGTATATACAAAGTACAGATACCGTTTAAGGAAAAATGAATCGGATTTGCATTATTTTATTTTATAAATTTAAGTCTGCTCCTTTTGATATTCGATACCCATTTCCTCCTCTTAGCACTTAACTAGTTCCTTCCTCCTGTGTAAGTTATCATGTTGCAAGCTCTAAATGAATTTCAAGATTTCGTTCTTATAACTTTGTCACAGCTGACATTTGATTCGCACACTGCGATGTAAAGAGGGAAAGGATACAAAATCTCTAGTTTCTTCATTAATATATTTTGATATTTCATCCCCGTTAGAGAGCGTCTGTGTGTATTGCTATAAATAAATGCTGTTATCAAATATATAAAAAGGAATTTTTGTTTGTTCGTATGTTATACGCAATCGTTTTTTCAACCGATGGAGATAAAACTTCGCCTTTTGGATTCTCTTCTTCCTTCATTTTTGTCCCGAATTCATTAGATTTATCTCCATGGCATGTATATTCTTATAAGTTGCAAAGCAACTTACACTAACAATGCGCCTAGATTTTCAATGACAAACTTCTTGTTAGGTGCTTTCTAGTATTTTAATCACCGACATCTATTGGTAAACATGCGAAGCAACTATCTAAACGACAATGTTTTTTGGTTTTACTAATTTACTATTGCTTTATTCTTATCATTTTAAAAACTTTTCATTTAGTAATATTGATTTATGCAATGTATAAAGACATCAATCATGGAACGCTTCAAATTATATTTTCGACGTTCATTTTTTTTTCTTTTCATTTGATGAAATCTGCTGCCGTAGCTCATCGGACACTTTTTGAAATGTATGGTGATACTGTCATATCGCAATCGTCGGTTTTGATTTCAATAATTTCTGCAGCCTGGAGGATCAAAAAAAAAAAATTCGAAAACAATCAATTGCGAAATTTATTGGGGGAAAATGGAAAAAAGCTGTAGAAAATGATGGAAATATTTTAATTGATATATATTGTATCAATTTTTCTCAATAACTGCCTTTTTAAAGAGACAAATGATCGAAATACATGGAAGAGCCCAACAAGTCTATAAGTGTTTTATTTGTATTTTGCATTACAAAGTTTATACTGAAGTTCAAAGCTCGAGGGCCTTTAAAGCATTCTAAACAGTCTCCCGGATTTCTTTAATTTATAAATTCAGTAAAGATTCACTGAATCGAAGTCCAAAATATCTAGATAGTTATTCTTCTTTAAAGTTTGTTCTCTCATGCGCCTTCTTTACGCTTTCATTTCTCTACTGCAAATGAGGGAGTCTTCCTGAGAAGTAGCTACCCCTCGGTTTCTTGTTTCTCATAGATAACCCACATTGTCCGTTCTTGGCAACTCATAGATGGGTTGTGCAAATTAGAGCCCAGTGTATCGATGCGGCTGGTAGCTAGCCACTTAAGTGGTTATGAGATAGGAATCACACGAGGGAATCACATTCTTCAGATTCACAGTAAAGGTGATCTTTGCCATCGAGGGGGACCTAAGTGTATGGATTCCCACTAGCATTATAGAAAATATCAAGGCTGAAGGAATGAGCTGTTGCTAGGCACCGTGGGGAACAATGCGATCAGATCCGGATATCAATCAATAGTGTGTTGGCAAAAAGAATTCTGCCCTATCTAGTGAACACTAGAAAGTTCTGGACTTATGTTTTAATGAACTTTTGATTCTCTTTTCATTATGAAATGCATTTCTTTAGAAAAAGAAAACTTTCTTACCGTCAAACTGTATGACATGATTTCATTCAGAACTTTGATTTAGTTTCAGTCTCACAGAATGTTGCAATTTTAAAACAGTTGCAAAGAAGAAAAAAAAAGCCTACGAAGCAACTTAAATCTAAAGATTGAAATCCATCAAATAAGAAAAGCATTTAAATAATGAAGAACCCGCTACATATTTACATATCCTGACTTCTACTACTAAGCTGGTTCATGATTTTCACCTTTCAATAATTGCAAAAAATAACCCAAAAATATGCTATGAAATTAAAATCCACATCTTTAACTCTTAAGATAATATCTCCAAATGCAAGAAACAGAATGAAATCCAACTGTATACAAAAGAAGATACCATAAATTGTAATTCTAAAGAAACCGTTAATGAAACCTCTTCTATTGTTGAATAGCAAGAACAATTCTTTACAAACCCTAACTTTACAAAAGAAACTACTTTAAAATAAAAAGTTAAAAAAAGAGTTCATTTCTATGGGTTGAACTCAACGATTTTTGTAATTTGTTATTAAATAACCTAGTCCATGGCAACATACTTAATGACAACAGAGTACAATGATTTTTACGACCTTTTTTCACAAGAATTCTCATCATATGTTTTTATTTCCATTCAATTCTTTTGTTTCCGCAACTTTTGATATTTTTTCCTGAATATTACTGAGAAATATTTTTTTATTGTTTTGCTTTCCATGATATTATAGCTTCAGTAATTACTCGTTTTATATTATTCATGATTTTTACTATAAGGTGTCATCATTTCCAATATTTATTATTCATGATTTTTACCATAAAGTGCCATCATTTTCTATATTTACAACTGATTTTTTACAGCTAGTTTTATATAACATATTTGACGCAGCATAAACAAATCTGACCTTTATACCATTAAACCTCCCCTAACCTAGCAACAATTCAACTTCCAAGTAAAAATATTCACTGTAAGCTAAGCACAGAGGATTTTTGCTCAGTATTTCGAAACATAACAATACAGTGAAACCTTTCACAAATCCACATTTTTGTTTTGCTAGAAATTCGAGACAGTTGAATTATCCAGCCGTGTATCAGTTGGTATCTCCTTTAAAGGAGCTACTTCCAGAAAATTGAATTGTTTTCCATTTCTTAAAAAAAGTCAAAGCATTTTTTAGAAGAGATTTAAAGTGTGCACCGGAACCAATATTTAGGATGAAAACGTTTCTAAGAAGTTGTTATCATTACAGGATTTTTTTGTTACTTATTAAGTTACTTAGAGAAAATTTTTAAAAAACACACATTTCCATTCTTAAAGAACTCAATAAGCATATAAGATATTCCCTACATTTTAATAATGCAGAAATGTGTCCGAAAGTGTCGCATTGTGATAGGAGAATATTTTTAAAAACTCATTGGAAAATTCGAAAATCATCAAAGATTAGCAATTGCTTTTAATTAAAAATTCATATTTAAGTTGAAATATTAATACAAAGTTGTACTTGTCAGCTAATTTTTTTTCTTAAAAAAATTCAGATAAAAAGTTTTGAAAACTTTTATCGAAAGTAAAAAAACCATAATTTAAATTTTTGATTCTATTAACAGAGTTAACTGATGCGAGCACGGTCAGTCAACTCAAATAACCGAGGTTCAGTTGTATTTAAAATAAATTAGCAACCCTATAACTTCTAAATGTGTGAATTAATCTAAATACAAAGTAAAATTAATGAGAAATAATTAGAAATAATTTTTCCGATTTAAAATATTTTCAAGTACACTTTACTGTTCCAGATAAAATGAAATTTGAATAATGATGATTTCTGATAATGAGTTTAACCTTTATTTAATAAAAAATAGCCCCATTGTTCACAAATAGATGACGCTGTAGCAGGGCCAATAGCTATTTGCATAAATTGAGCAAACAAGACTTCATTGTTGGTGCAGTACATGTTTCGAATTATTTGTTGTATGAAGAAAAATACACGAACATAGTTTAGTTGCCTGAGCAAAGATTTTACTGGTAAAATTGTTTTCACGTAAAAAACAGAAATCTAACAACTTTTGGAACTACAGAAAGAGGATGCATTAGATGAAGAGTTTAAAATATGGAAAAATTTCCAATAAAAGATTTAAAAAAACTTCCGTGTTAAGCATTCCCTGACAAGCAACTGAGATGTTAACATAAATATGATGAGTAATATTAAATCAGAAATACAGCATTTACTAGCACTAAAAGAAAACGTTTGAGTTTAATTTCTGTTCGGATAAGGCATAAAAATAATTTTGGAATAATTACTTCTTTTCTAAGAATATACTTACATTATTTCTGAAAATCTTTACAAGATAGTTACTGTAGCTCCATCTTGTTGTTTCATATCAGAGATTAAACCCTAAAAATTTCCAAAGTTACTCGTTCTTATTATACTTTCTTTTGATATATTTTTAAATAATCGATATTTTTTTACCATTAAATAGATATTTTTCCTCATATTTCAGAAATAGTCTTTTTTCATAAATGGTTTTTGACGTAATGTCTAAATAATTATCTGTCTATATTTTACTCCCTTAATTATGTACTAGTTTCTGAAATTATGTAAAGTTGTATGCCTCCGCTTATTATTATACAAAAATTTTGCGTATATAAATAATGAAATATATAATTATAAATGCTAATTATAAATAATAAAATATATTAAAGGTTTAAAAAATATATATTAAAAATCAAAAATAAAATTTATTTAAGATTAAAAAATAAAATGTATTAAAAAACTAAAAAATAAATTATATTAAAAACTAAAATATATTAATGATTAAAAAATAATCTGAATAATCTGTATTAATGATTAAAAAATGTAATAAAATATCAAGAACATGGTTTGGTTTGAGTACCAAAACGAGCAATTTTTTTTCCTGGAAATATGAAGGAGAAAATAAAATTGTAAAAACTTTGCTGAAATCAACACAACGAGGAAATTTATCGTCAGTGGATATCGGGGAAGAAAAATTTCCTATGAAATCATTAAAATTTAAATGTTGCTATAAACTAGACTAAAATTTCAATTTTATTAGAGTGTTTCTTTCAACATCTGATACTTTTACAATTTTATTTTGAGATTCATGTTAGATGAAAAAAATTTCTTAATGTTATTTATTACATTAATAAGAACATATTTTGAATACTTTTTTTATCAAGTAATTATTCAAGATTAGTTAAAGATTATGGAATATAATATTAGATACAACACATAATATCATTATAAAGATATTAGATTTATTTTAATCATTATTTTTCTATCATGAAATAGAAACATACTTTAAAATATATCTAATTATTTAAAGCTTTGTTATAAAGTCGAATGATGCTGTTATTGCCAAATTAGAAGAAATTTCTGCTCCATTAAAAATTCAAAAGATTGTTTCGGTTCTAAAGATTCTCTAGATTAAACACTTTTTTGTAACAGTAAGCGGATTGA
Organism: Argiope trifasciata; assembly: GCA_026543055.1. Lineage (NCBI taxonomy): Eukaryota > Metazoa > Arthropoda > Arachnida > Araneae > Araneidae > Argiope > Argiope trifasciata. The sequence goes on along the minus strand of JAPMOQ010021776.1, from coordinate 247,587 downwards.
CCGACTTTCAAAGAAGAAGTCCGGGAAGGTCTAAAAAAATTACAACTATGCTTTATTCGTACACATCGTTATGAAATAACTGTGCTATTAATGGAATTTATTTCCAATATTTTAATTCTCACACTAGAATGGGCAATAAAAACATAATATCCTTAATAAAGGGTCTCATGCCTATGTTTGATAGCAATCTTCATTAAATGTGCTTGTCCTAGGAGTTTGGACAAAATATTTCGTCAACGTAGTTCTAGTTCGATTAATTTTCAGGAAATATTCAGACCCTTGAAATCACATTCAAAGCTATGAATTGAATCGCTTATCTATAATATGACAATCCGGGATTTCCATATGTGACAACCTGGAAGAGACATTTAGAGCATATAGATTAGGTGTATTGGTCCCATCGCATGGACTGCAAAATATCACCTAATATATTAAATGAAGGTCATTAATTGTAAAATGATGGTAGATTATGAAATTGATTTCACGAATTACAGTAATAAAAAATGTAAAAAACGGATAGTTTGAATACTTTTGAGATATTTCCTAGTGACTAGATTTCTGAAACTAATAGCTGTTCTTTGACCACAATAAGAAATCAGTATATAGATCTAGGTTCACAAATCTGAAAGTTGTTTATTGCTGTTTATTTATTAATCTTATTAATTTATAAAAGAAAAGCTCTTGAGCTCATTTCTTTTAATATATTTTAGATATTACTGTAAAAATATCATCCTTTTATTGAATTGAGCTGATAAATAAACCCTAATAATAAAAAATTTCCTGATGTAATTTAGGTAAACCAAATGCATTTAAACTAATTTTTTTGTGTGTTTGTAAAAGGAAGCTGCTCTAATTAACTAATATAATAATCTGCTTAGTTACTTAGAACGCGATGTCCTGGGGATAATGTCTCAACTCCTAAACTATAAGGTTTCAGGTTCAAGACCCGATTCTACCGTAGAACAACGGTGTAAGAAGCCTGTTGTACGCTAAATCCGTCGGGCCAAACGTCCTCCTGCTAGTGTGGCGTGGGGTGGATAGGCGGGAGCCAGCTCAAATGTATGTCGTCCTCGTCATCTGACCTCGGATCAAAATTACGAGGTCCATCCCAAAATACCCTTAGTATTGCTTTAAACCGGGACGTTAATGTAACTAAATTAAACTAAACCGTTTAGTTGCTTCTGTGATTGTGCATTAAGAAAATTCTTCAAATACATTAGTTTAACCTAAAAATTATTTAACGTATCAGAAATTTTAGTTCATGTCAAAATTGTGCTATATGTAATAATTTTTTTCAATATAAGGAAATTGTAATATATATATATATATATATATATATATATATAGCTGAATCATGAGGATTTTTTAAATTGAGAGCATGATATTTTTATTAATATAATTTCACAGTAAAATAAGCTTATGTTAGTTCTATAATAAAAATTTCACGTAAAAAGTAAACTTTAAGGAGAAAACTGAAGATTAAAGGAAATACACGACGCAATAATCAGATGACTATTCTTAAAATTCAGAGAAAATATCATTTTCGTTTCGGAAAGGTTTGTAAGACGAAACATTACGCAATTATAATTTTTAAAAAAGACACTGTAGTGCTTCACATATGAGCTCTGATTTTCCCCAAAATTTCTAACATTTAGAAACTTATATTTTGAACATATTGTAAGACGATAAATCAATTTAACCTCCAGGAACAGAAGTCAGAAAGCTAATCGAAAGTGCTACAGTTAAATACTAAGTGAAAACTAATATCCAATATGATGTTACGTTTTGCTGAACTTTATTTTATTAGACGATTTTATCAAATACAAAGGACTCTAGTATCGAATAAGTAGTAGTAAAAGTTAGAACTCCATATCTTATACAGTATAAAATTTTAAGACCAACTACTGAATTTAAATTCGAAATTTATTTTCAAAATTATTTAATAAAAAAACTGACGAAATTTATGCCGCTTAGAAATGTAACTGTGGTAATATTTGAGAATTTAACCCATTTAGATCTCTAATTCAACAAAAAAGAATGTTGCAATTCTCTTTATTACATAATGAAATACTGATCTTTATTTTAATTTTTTTGCCACCTCTTAATAAAATTGCACCTTTGATATCTACCATTTTCATTGAAATACATATGATGATAATGTAATCATAAATAGTATGTTTCATTCACAATATTCTTACGAATTAAAGTTCTAATTAAATTTTCACGCACTTTTCCACTCTTCAAGGTATATATGTGTCGAATTTGGTGGATTGTGGCCTTTTTACCAGTAGTGCACCAACACAATCACAACATGCAGATATATGCATTCATTTTTATTGTTAGTAGAGATGCATGCAGTAACATGATTATGCTAATTTTTATAAACTATTTGTTGATCTTTATTCACTTAAGGCTTTTCTTGGTGTCTTTTACGTACATTTATGTCCTGTTATGTTCAGATGAATGGTGTGCTTTTATAAAAATGTAAGAAACTGAGCGATAAAAATAATTTCTACTTCAACACTTCGAAAATAACAAACGATATATGTCAGAAGGAAGACAGAATCGAATTAGTGATGATGGTTAGACCTTTCCTGCAATAGAGGGTATCAAGAGGGAAGCAGCACTGTTCGTCCAATGTCTAGGCAACTAAATGCACCTATATTATCGTGTAAAAATATTTTCACATAATATTGAAATTTTTTAAGACAATAGCCATATCCAATATCTGTGTGATGGCTTAAGTAGGCCTTCTGTATATAGTTTCTTTTATGTTTCATTTATAAAATAAGGATGCCTGGTCGTACAATATCCTATGGGTTGATGAAGGGAATTTTTAGCACCAATGGATTATTAATAAACAAAAATATCGTACATGGAGCTCATAATAATTAATTCATTTCAGCAGATATTGTAGATCCATAGCGCTTTTCATTCCGACTCCTTATTTCTTAGGAACAATCATTATAAAAAAAACTAATTTAATTCTCATTATGACAAAAAAAATTTATTTTAGTTACATTTATGAAATAATTATCCAAAAAATTATTAAGCATCAAAAAACTATTGATTTCCGCAAGAATTGATCTCGCATTCTTCACCTTCAAGGGAAAATACAGAAACCCTTCCAATTTATTATCATTTTATGAATTGAAATACTGCCCGCTGATTCCAGTTTTCATTACAAACTGCTAAAACTGTATTTAAAATATTAAAAATTAATTACATTTAATTAATGAATTGATATTTAAAATAACTGTATTAACATCAAGTGTCATCCACTACAAGTTTTAAAAAAATGTATTTGTATTTGAGTGTATGAATAAAAAGTATTTTACTAACGATTGGAAATTTGAACAATATATATAAATATATATAGAGAGAGAGACAGTGAACTAATAGTAGAAATTTGAAAAAATATATTGCGAATAGTCCAATCACTTGTTCCTTACTGCAGAGATATCGAATTAATCTTCTGAAATTGATATTCCACAACTTCCATAGTGCCGCTCGAACAATGAACAGTCGAACATATCCATGTAAGCTGGAGCACCATCTCACATCGGATTATATATTCTATATGTCCTATGGTAACATTTTGAAAAAGGGCCATAAATTTTCTTACATTCGTCCAACACATTATCCATATCTTACTTCCTGGGATTTTAGCTGCAGGGTCACTTAAAAAGTGCAGTTCACAAAGTGGGAGACGGCAATTTAAACGCAATAAAGGATCGCATTAAGATTTCAAGCCAGGCATATTAACACTGAATAGTTGAATTCCGCGGCAGAGCGGACCATCCAAAAAAAATTGAATTTTAATTTCCATTCGTTATGTAGTTTCTCTTCTTTTGCGTAAATTGCTGTTCAATGTTTAAACGCAAGTTTTTAAATTAATACAAAACTGACAATTATGACTTACTTTTCATAATGTTTAATGTGTCGATATGATATGAAATTTGAGAGGTCAACTAATTGACCTCTCAATTCTTGCATCCATATACCAAAATGAAATATGTAGGGGAAATTGCAATTTTTGTATTCTTTCTGCTGACTTGACCAACTGTGTTTTTAAAGAGCCATATATTTGTTAATATCAAAAATAAGTGCATTTTCAAGTCAAAACTTCTTGGTTGGAATACTATATAGACGAAATTTGATTACATTTGAATGTACAATTTTTTTTTTACAGTTGGAACTCCAAATGTATTAAGTTATTTATAGCCACCATAGATATGACTCGAAAGAATATGTTTTCAGAACAAATTTTACTTTCATTTAATTTATTTTACTTTTCATGCTTAAAATATTTTGAACACCTTTTCAAAAAATATATGTTTACAGTTTGGTGAGAAAGGTAGCTTCTTTTTCTTTCAGATTTAAAACCAAAGTGACATCAGAGCAAAAAGGAACTACGGACAAGATCATTGGTTTTAAATTAGTTTGGACAGCCGTGGGCTTCGAATTTCAAGGTAAGCAAGTTCTACTACACTATATTTTATCACAAATTATCCATTTTAACTCTGTCATTCTTTCCTCATTAAAATATTTTTCAATAAGGATTTTATTTGACATTTTTTTAATGTAATTTAAGACCACTTAGGTGATAAAGCCTCTGAAAATTCCCGCATTGTTTTCATTTCTAAACTTAAAGTAGGATTAAACTAATATTTTAACTGCATTTTGGAGCTGTCTCTTTATCTCTCGGTTGAGAATTCTTGAAAAAGTATCCGCTTACATAAGGTTAAAAAAAAACGTCAAATGGATTTTTTTTACTAATGCTTTAAAAATGTAGAATAATATTGTTTCGAGTCCATAATTAAAAAAAAAATAGAATTTGACTTGTTTGGTGAAAGATTAGTACTCGTTATTAGGCGCAAAGCAAGTAAAAAGTCAATTTATTATGATCATAAAATGCTGCTCTTTTATTTATTTTGTATGAATATGTTTTTTAAATATTTGATTTAAGTTATAGTCAAAATTTCATTTTAAAACGAGTGCTGTGTTTTCCACTAAAAAATGCCTTTTTAGAGTCAATCTTTTTGGAACACAAAATATTAAAATGTGATAATCGTACATTCTAAGGTAGTACATCCTTTTTTGATTCAATGTATGAGCTGTTACTACGAGATGTCTTAACTGTCACCTCGAATCACTAAATTGCTTATATAGGAATCTAAAGCAAGTTTATGTAGGTTTTGTTTAGTTTAATTATATTAACATTCCGTTTCAAAGCGAAACCATGACTATTTTGAGACTCGCAGTTCTGAGCAGCGGTCAGATGACATTTCAACTGGCTTTCCCAACTCTAAACTTCCATGTCACACTCGAGTTTATGTAGGAGATAGTGAAAAATTGGCGATGTTAACTGTTGACTATTTTTACTAAATTCAATTCTTGGGTATACGGTTTTGTCTTTTCGTACATTACTAAATTGTTGCTGTTGTTACTTATGGCACTATACAAGCCCGCTGACGGAAAGATGTCAGCGATTAAACCTAAAATGAGCGTCTCTTGTTTGTTCAGAAGAGCCAACTATGGTTAAGAGTACGTCTTGACTCTTAATGCTTCATATTCGCTTGCACAACCCCTTTTTACAGGGGAGGGGGGCACATTCATACAACTGACAGATAGAATATAGAAGAACAGCCATGCCCGAACCAGGACTCGAATCCGAGACGCCCAGAACAAAGGGAAACCACTCTACCCCTACGTCAGGACATCGGCGTACATTTTTAAATGATATTTTATTGCATTAGTAAGATGATATTTTTATTCTAACATTATCAGTATTATTTTGCTATTTTAAAAAGATATAGCAAAAATAGCATCTTACCCCAAAATTGGAGCAAAGTGAAAATCCTGATAAAATATTATTATTTTTTTCTTGAACGATATAAATTAATATACCAGTTAATTAAAAAGTGCTAAGTATTTTTAATAATATGTAATAAAAATGTAATTGTGTTTAAACCTTCACCTCATAATCAATTAATTACGCAAAATCAGGTTCTTGTATTATTAATATTAGGAATTAGACATAATTTTCTTTCCTTTTAAGTTTAAGTGTCCTTCTTATGACAGCTTCTGCAACATTCTACTCTGATATAGGATCAAAAAAATCTTACAACATTCAGAAACAGCAGTATTCTTTCTGAGTTTTAACTGGCGTCATTAGTTTTGGTCTTTTCAATTATTTTAAAGTGATGATTTTTAAAGAGTTTATTTTTAATAATATTTCCCTTCTTTTGCCTCTTACTTCTTAGCTTTCAGTGTTCATGTTGAAGTTTATATGCTCCCAACTGAAATGATCATTTCTCTAAGTTGTGCAGCTAACATTATCTGAAAGTCTATATGCCTTACAAAAGGATATGAAGTAGTTAATGTTCCAAAATGAAAATGCATATAACTGCCAAATATAAAACAGTACAAAACATTAGATTCAAGACGACGAGGTGGTCAGCACCCCGATTAGAAACGTTAACCCTCTGACTGCTCAATTTGTAGACCGAAATCGCATAATTTTTTTTTCTATATATTGAAGAATTGAACTATACAATTTTTCTCTCTAGACATTTTTTTATATAATTTTTTAATCATAAGAAACTAAGTTGCTAGGAAAACCAATTTCAGATGTTATCATCAAAATTTTTTTAAATAAATTTCAGTTGAATCACTATTAATTTCTATTCATTACTTATTATGAAAAATTAAAATGTATAAAATTTAATTAGGAGGGGGAGGAATAATCTTCATGTCAATTTTCTTCATATCGTCACTGCCTAAAACTTTGTAAATTTATTGAATCATGATCAGAGTCAAATGCTATTTGAAGAGCAGTCCGAAAAATCTATATCACTATCAGTATCGCTATCACAACTAAAATCGCTCTCAGAATCTGATAAGTCATCAGGAGTATATTCTTTGTTAATCGTGGAATGTTTTCTAGCAGCCAATTCTATAAGAAAAAAGCAGCAAAAAATGAAGTTTGAGCTTCAATACAACGTGCCTTCAAAAGTTGTAATTTAGTGGACAACTAACGACGTCTATTGGCCAAAACCTAAGCTAAACGTCTAATACTGTATGTAATTTATTTCATTGCTTAAACGGGATAAAAACAGTATGCGCTCCTCAATAAAGGAAGAAAAACACATGCCCACGGAAATCGTGCGGTGAACAGTCAGAGGGTAATAGGTCTATAAACAGCTGAGAGACCGAGCTTCGCTAGACTTTGCGTGTGTGTGTGTGTGTGTGTGTGTGTGTGTGTGTGTGTGTGTGTGT
>JAPMOQ010021776.1:221505-240206 GCA_026543055.1 Argiope trifasciata | reverse complement strand
GGGGGGGGGGGAATTGTAAATAAAATCCTCTGCTCGTTTAAAAACGTAAGCAAAATCTTATTGAAGTGAAAACGCAGTCTCGAACATGAGAAATACGTACGGGAGTGCGAAACTCTAACTACTGCTCCATATCTAATACATTTATGTCGGTCATGTATAACCACATGTCCATTTATAGCTATAAAAAGGATTTTTTTTTCTGTGTAAAATTGCGTTTTTTCAGGAAATATATCTACATATATAGTTTTAAAAAGCAAAATCATATCTAAATATAAAATTTTATCCAAGATGTACGAAATATATACACAAGAAATACTCTTTTTAATCTAACATCTAAAGATAGAGAAAAGTGTATTGCCTAAGAAAGTTATGTATGAGATAGAATACCCAAATATCTTCTCTGCCAATCATCAAGTTCTTAAGTTGAAATTCTAGAAAATTACGGAGAAAAACAGAGAAAAAATACATAAATTAAAATAACAGCAGTGACTTTACCGTGCAATTTTTATGCTTTAGAAGTTTAGGGCACTAGAAATATCGATAAAAGGGGATTTTATGTCATTAACTGGGTCAATGTCGGCCTCCTGGCCTAGGGGTAGCGCTTCTTCCCCGTGATCAGAGCGTCCCGTGTTCGAGTCCTGGTTCGGGCTTGGTTGTTCTTCACCCTGTGTTCCATCTGTGAGATGTGTGAAAGAGCCTGTAAAAAGGGGTTGTGCAGGCGAGTGTGTGTCATCTTCATATAAACTAGAAGTCAGATTTCTATCCTCGGGAAGTCAGGGGTCCTTACCCACAGAAGCTATAGCACCCCATTTCCGTAGTAACACGGACACGATATCATCATCAACAACAACTGGATCATTCTTTATTTTTCCCAGTTTGTCAGTGTTCCCGGCTTCTCATAAATTAGATGACGTCAATAAACAATCAGCGCAAAATGTGTAACAAACGAACATAACATTTTAGGATAAGCTGAGCCATTCAATCCGCACCAATTTAGAACAAGTTTCGTTATAATATCATTCAGATAACTTATAGCGGTTTTGCGTTATAATATGCCTTTGTATAAAAAACAAACTTCAGAACAACTTTGAAGAACAAACTTCAGAACAACTTTGAAGAACAAACTTCAAATTAATGAAACAAATTCTAAAATTTGATTCATATAACATTTACGATAAAAATTGTGTATACTGAAATCATTTGTCCTGCTTGTTTAGCTTTTAAATTATTATAAAGTGGACAGAAAGGTGGACATATTTCCCAAAAGGGTTTTGTGTGCTGAAACAAATCTACAACTTCTTCAAAATATCGAAATCGAATTTTGTGACTATTACAATACTTGCTTTCTTCACAGCTATATTTAAATGCATAATCGAATACATATGATACAGGAAAGAAAAATGTGCCGAGTTCGATAATTGTTAAAAAGGATTAAATCTTATATTAATAATGCCAAATTCTTACTCAACATCACTAACCTTAATCTCTTTTTGTAATACAACTGTGGTTTTTGATGATTGGAAGCTGATTATTGTTTAGCTTCACAAATTTTCAACATTTATGAGTTGTTCAAAGACTCGCCCAATAAAATATATGATTTGATGTTGGTCAACTCTTCAATTCAAATTATCTTATATCCAGTAAAATAGTACAATATTTTATCTTTTTTTAGATGTGTTTTCTAAAACATTTGTATTTCAAAAATAAGAAGTAAAGAGATTTCCTATGGAATTTGAATTATCTGTGATTTTAGAGAACTCTTATTCGTTTTTTTTTTTTCAGAATAACTGGGGAGGTGAAATTTTAGGGCTTAATTGGGGAGGACCACATTTCATTTACAGTCAAATTAAATTTTCTAATGAATATATATTAAACTGCCAATATATTTTGCAGATATTTTTTTTTATATATAGATATGTTTTAGAATTTTTTCAAAATATATTATCATTGAAAAAAAGTAATTGCCTTGGAACATGTATTTTCTTCACAAATTGCATGTTACAATATATATTATTCTTGACAAAACATATTACTTTATACTTTTTAATTCATATTTATTTTTCAAGTATATAAAGGTGTATAAAAACAATATAATGTACATTTCAACAATTATATGAAAAAATGAAAAGGGATTGAATTGTCCCTTCCTTTATCGGCTTGTGTAATTTTCATAGCAAGGGTTTCGAGGGCATTTTAAACATACAGGTTGAGAATTAGTATAAAAATTTATAAATTCTGCATCTATTATTTCTCTTGGCATATTAATATATTTTATAAATTTTTCAAATACATTATCACTTGAAAAATTAATTATGTTTGAACATACACATCAGAATCAGCTGAATGAGAACTTTTATCGAAAAATTCTTCTGTACAATTATGATCATAACTAAAATCACTTTTTGCTTCATTCAAAAGTTTCTGGGGCACTGCTTCATAATAGGATCCTTAAACAAGGATGATATTTCGAGGCCTAAGTTTTAGCGATGATTTATCTGATAATTCTTGCTTAGCATTGAGGCAATAACAGGGGAGTGTGGTCTTAGAGACCCCGCTTAAACAAATAACAATTATTTTTAAAAGCATTCGCTGAAACTGGTTGAAAAGGTGCAAGTATATTGAAAGTCACAAAACAGGAAGCTGCAGATACAGTCCATTCAATTGAGCTAACAACAGAATAAGGGTGACCGAAAGTCCATCGCTAACGGTCTCACAGACTGCATGTCGCCAGTTAAGAGTTGAATGTGTTTATATAGCTGATTCACATTCATACTAGGCAATATATAAAAATTTGTTAGTAAATTGCGTCAACAAATGTTAAATAACATTTCATGTGATGAAAATAAAATAATGATTAATAACTAAATCAAACTTTATATAACACTTCTCTTTATTTTTTATATTACACTGTCTTATAAAATTTATTTCTGTTTCAGGGAAATGTGACCAACATGTTTGCCGTAATAGCCATTACTGCTTAAACTCTGCTTCCACTGTCTGTAACGTTATGCCCCAATACTGTATTGACAAATCTCTAGTTTGCGATGGTTTGCCTAACTGCAGTGAAGATGATTATACAGATGAAGAAAAATGTAAGTTTAAAATTTAAAAAAAATTGAATTTAACTTTAACAAAAACTTTTAATATTTTTAAACCAAAAATATAAGAATTTGGCCGAAAAACCTTTTAAAAAATGTAGATTCGAAGTTTGAAGTATCATGGCAGCTTTGTTGGGTTTTACTTTGACTTTAAATTTAAATATCCTATTGCCAAGGCAGATTATAATTCTATTTCAAGTCGATATACCAGGAATATATTGCTAAATGGGAATAAATAAAAATGGAAAGAAATTAATATAATTTTTTTATGTTTATTCTATCTATATGTGCCTTGAAAAATCATAAAAAATGATCAAAATCAATTTATTTACCAGTTAGGTAATTTGCTTTATGATTAATGTGATTCTAATTTTAAGTGCATGAAATCTGAATGATAGTTTTTAAAAGTGTTTAAAATTTCTCTCCTTATTTCTGTCATGTATCATAAGAATGAATTGAGTTTGAGAAAATGACTCAAGTAGAAATTTTATTCCTCTTACTTACCAACATCAGAGTCAGGCTGAAAATACATGATTTCATTCCTGAAGAATTAGTTCGAATAAAGTTTGATTCTATGGCAATTAATACAGAGTAAAGACACAGCTTGTGAAATCATAAAAAATGGCAGTCACATAATGCACATGTTGGCAGTCACATAGTAAAATTTGTTTCCTTCGTTTCATTTAGTTTTTCTTATCTCATGTATATCGGTTCCTAGTGGCGATACTACTTGTCCTTAATTGTCAGGTGTTTCAGATCTGATTATCTAAGTAAGCACTGAAATTGTCTTTGCCTTCAACCATTAGATAATAGCGTTGAACCCGGAAAAGAATATGCAAGGGATTCCTTCTCAATTGCAAAAGATTTCCACTGGTTGGAATGCAGCAATGACATCAGATAATCATGATTATGAAACTTTAGAAACACCAAATATGTTTGCTTGGAATTCAAGATGGTCACATATCAATCACTCAAAGGCAAACTTTTCGCTAATTCACATACACACGCCCGTGCAATGCATTCTAGGGTGTTAGAAAACGATTTTATATGCGTACATATAGTTATATATATATATATATATTATACTGAAAAATTTAAGTTTATCGCATAAGAAACAAAAAATTATTCAAATAAATCTTCCTATCGTGAAAAATGTTTAAATATTCAAAAGAAATTAGAGTTGTACTTTTTAATTGTAATTTATTTTTAATTTTGTTCTCACAGTTTTTATGTTGTAATGCACAAATGATAAATTATTCGATTTCATATAACAAAAAAATTCATCTATCGGAAAAAATCTTCCAATCACGCAATTCCTTTAAAAATTATAAAAAATATAATATTTTAAAAAATTTCGTAAATTTTAAAACCTATCGATTTATTTTAATTTTCCATTTTTGTGATTAAAATGCTTTCCAAACAGATTGTATAGATAAAGTATTTGAGATTATAAAATAAGTTTATTAAATTATTTATAATTTAGCTGGCAAGTCTTTTTGTTTAAAGCCTTGATTGTTGAAATGGCATTATCTATTGACAGAAATTTCTATAATGCAATTTTTCACGCTACCTAAGATGCTGTCCAATAGGTTCCCAAATTGTATAACATTCGTTACTTCCTCTATCTACGTGCTATAAAAGACGACTGAAAGGTGAGATAATGATATGAAATAAACAGTCCATCGCTGTGGTCGCACATTATAAGTATCGAATTGATGAAAAGCGTAATTTTTAATTTCAGTATTAATATTAGTTCAGTCGCATCCAATGACGTCCAAATTGTCTTGTGAAATTTTGTGTTTATTTCGGTTACATGCAATGTATTTGACAGATTTGAATTTTGGAGACATCTGATCAACAGAAATCGAACCAAGTTCTTTGGTGATAAGATTATACTTCCTCATTGCTCGACGAAATTTGTTTGTATTTAAAGGTTTCTATAACTGTGTGACAGCTTCTTCTGTAAAATTAAATATCATTCAGTTTTTTATTATCCTTCTGTTTCGTTAATTCTTTCTATTGTGATTCTTTTCCTTCCTAACTGTATATCTAACAAGAAATTTGAATGTATCTGTTACTATACTAATATCTAAGACACAGATTTTGTGGCAACAGCAGCAGCAACATCAGATACTCTACTGAGATGACTAATAAATGCAATCTCCTACTCTGCTTTGTTCTTGGATTGATTATCAATTCTTAGAAATTCAAAATAAATAGTCCGTATTTAATCTAAAGGTTCGCTTTCATTATTTCTTTAGCTTTGGTTAGCCTTTTCCTTTTAAATCTAATTTTCAATTTTATCATCTCTTTTGTATCCAAAACATTTTTTCCTAATCCATGAAGGTAGTTAAAACTTTGCTCTGGAACTAGAGTCTTATTAGGTTTTTCATACATATGGTTGATATAAATTGGACCTCTAGAGATCTGAATCATTTTGCAAGAGCAGTTTTCATTTATTGCATGTTTACAGGCAGATACATCAAAGAGTTTGTTTTCTTGAACTTTAAATTCATCAGTTAATTTTGTTCTATTGGTTGGATTCTTATTTCGGTTGTAAAAATTTCTTTGATAACAATATTTATCATAGAAAGCATTGATGAGTAGTAAAATCTTATTATGGGAAACCATGGAACTGGTGTCTGGATAAATATATATATGTTTCATTTTTGTGTCACAGAATTTTTAAAAACTGAAAAACTTAACTTTCTGTTGTTTACCTTCCTTGTTATCTCAGACCTCTCTTCATAACAGCATCGAAACACACTCTCGTATATAGGTAATTTATCAGTTATCTTAGTCGACTAAGGGCCCTCAAAGAACTGTCCCTTGATTTTCGTGGACTTTGACGAATCTATTTCACAAGAAAACTGAATATAATAAATCGAAATAAACACTAATGAATTAATAAAAAGCATGGCATATAACACATAGTTTATTAATTAACGACGAGTGGCACCTAGACGCCTAATTGACTTAGTAACAATAGATTGCTAATGGGTACTTTTCAGTTATACGAGAGAAACAAAAAAGTCTCAACATATTCGTTAGTTGAGAAAAATGAAAAACCTCCAAAAGGTCGCCCAAAAATGCAAAATTACTTTTACTTTCACTTAGTTACACTTGGTGACTTTGCTCACATTGGCGACATTTTTTTGTCATTCACTTCGCTTGGTGACTTGACTCGTGTTTGACTCACCATGGCGATATCTTGTGATCATATAATGGAAAAGAACCGGCTAATGCAAGAGGGATGCACCAAGTAAGCAAGAAGTATCAGAAAAGAATCGACGCGAGAATCAACTACATGAACGAATTGAATTCTTGTGCGAAATTCCTAACTGGACACTGATTTAATTCAAATAGACTGGATTTGATTCAAATAGACACGTTAATACTAAACTACTAGCATAATTTTTTTTAAAACCTTTAAATTTTTAAAAAATTTCTCAAATATCATTACAAATTATTAAAATAATGCGCAGCGTTCCAGTGTTTTAAGATATTTATTGCCTTTTTAAGCTTTTAAGCTTGTGCCAGTTTCTTTCTAAAATTTACGAAAATAATCGAAACTTTGCATATTTTCATAAATTTCAAATGATCTGCGCTCTCGCAAGATATTCTATAAACTTGAAAAAGATTCTTTATCTTATACACAACCCTTTGCAATTGTCGATACTAAAGAATTAAACATCTATAATGGTCTCTCCGAAATTTCCTCGCATACTCTTTAATAAAAACATTATCCTCTCACCCACTCCTGGATAAAATTTTGAACCTTTAGAAAAGCCGCGAATGCCAGTAGTGGCATTCGCACGGGAGAGTTACGAGAGAGTAAAGAAAACCGGTACTGTGGCAAAACTTTTTTTAAAAAAATGAATAAAAGTGGAATTCTAGATTTTTTTTCAAAACTTTAAATATTTTAGTTCAAATTGTTCTAAATTATCTTGTTCGCAAACAATGCACAGATTGGCGTTATACCAAGAATGTGTTTTTCCTACTCAGGGAGATCTGAAACAGGCGTATTAGTAAAAATCTTGTTTAAATAATTTGGCGAATATTTTACTTTTTCTTTGAATACTTTGTATGCGGGGAAGTGAAAAAATATCGAAGCAAAACTTCTAAAAAAATTATTAATAGTCAATTTCTCCGTTTTTACAAAAAATTAGATATTTCACGCTACTGGAAGATGTTATCAGATTAGAATAATGTTTCCTTTATTACTTAAATATGTACTAATCTCTTATAAATAAAAATGAAAGTTTGTCTGTCTGTCACTTATGGCTCTCTAAACCGTTCATATAATTGTGATGAAACTTGATTACCTTATTGTTTCCACCTACGGTATGGTTATAAAGATAGTACAATTATCTAAAAAAAATGTTTAACCGGATCTCAACCCCATTTGTTTACCAAGGATTAATCTCCAAATAACTCACCGAGGAGACAATAGATTCGTTCGAAATGCTAAATCCAAGTTAAAGTTAATATTCTGTAGCTATAGTACCAAATATCATATAAGTCATTCTTATAGGTAACAATTTTATTACAGATTATGCAAGAATGTTTTGGGGAGACCAATCATGGGAGTTTTGAATTTGAATAAAATTTTAGCGTTTTTCGTAGTAACTACCTCGAATATTGTAGCACAAATAATTTTGCACCATTTTAATTTTCCCTAATTATCTTTTAAACTACATTGATGGAAAAAAAATCCCAACACCAAGAAAAAATTATCGTACAGTAATGATATTTTAGGAATACATTTGTCTAGATAACATATTTAATTGATTAAAGTTTCAAGATCACAGGTAGAGCAATTGGCGAGAACAGCCTTTTCAAATGTGAAATGTTGGTACATTAGTAACCGGTGTAATCGCCAGAATTTTGAATGCAAGCATGCAAACGTGCAGGCATTGTGTCGTACAGGTGTCGGATATCAGTCTGTGGGATGGAGTTCCATGCCTGTTGCCCTTGGGCGACCAATGCAGCGACGGTTAATGCTGGTTGTGAATGACGCTGGAGTTGTCGTCCAATGATGTCCCATACGTGCTCGATTGGAGAAAAATCTGGTGATCTAGCAGGCCAAGGCAACAAGTCGATACTCTGTAGAGCATGTTGGGTTCCAACAGCGGTATGAGGGCGAGCGTTATACTGTTGGAAAACACCCCCTTGAATGTTGTTCATGAATGGCAGCACAACAGGTAGTGTCCCTAGACTGACGTACAAATTTGCAGTCAGGGTGCATGGGATAACCACGAGAGTGCTTCTGCTGTCATATGAAATTGCTCCCCAAACCATAACTCCAGGAGTAGGCCCTGTGTGTCTAGGCCGCAGACAGGTCACTAGCAGGCGTTCACCTGGCCTTCTCCTAACCAACAAACGGCTATCACTGCGACCAAGGCAGAACCGGCTTTCATCAGAAAATACAACAGATCTCCACTCCGTCCTCCAATGAGCTCTAGCCTGACACCACTCACGTTGCAAACGGCAGTGGTTTGGAGTCAGGGAATGCACTGTACTGGCCGTCTGGCTCGGAGCTGTCCTTGAAGTAACCGATTTGTATCAGTTCGTTGTGTCACTGTGGTGCCAACTGCAGATCGAATTTCAGCAACAGACGTAGTACGATTAGCCACAGCCATACACCGAATACGACGGTCTTCCCTCTCAGTAGTGCCACGTGGTCGCCCTGAACCTGGTCTTCTTGAGGCAGTACCTTCCCTTGACCACTTCCGCCAATACTCTTGCACAGTGGATACATTCCTGCCAAGTCTTTCAGCAATATCACGGAAAGAAGACTCACCTTCTCGTAGCCCTACAACACGACCTCGTTCAAACTCAGTGAGCTGTTGATAATGGCTTCTTCGTCTTCTCAGAGGCCTCCTTGACTAACATTAACCCACTACGTCAAATCTCAACTGTAAATAACGATCACGAACCTTACAGCGCTTATTTAAAGCAAACCTCATTTGCATGTTCATAGTGTCGCTACTAGTGCCACACTTACGCGCGTAGCTCGAAATTTGAATCGACGTCATCTTTCAGATGTATAAACACGCTTACCGAATTTCGTTTATCTAGCACAGCTCCTTCCTAGTGTTGGGATTTTTTTTCCATCAGTGTATATTAACGATTTTAATGTATAAATATATTTTTTATATTTAATCAATTTTAAAAGAAAATATTTCAATCCCATTTTCTAAAATTAAATTTGAGAATTCTACACGAATATTAAACGAATCACGTGATACAATAAATAGTTTCTTTTGCTACCATTCCGAAAGAACACCAAGTTTTACAATTCTAAAAGAGTACACAAATCTAATATATGAAAATGAATATTTGTTTTTTTCATATTTTATATACTGTCGTACCGTTCATAAAACATTGCCAAATTATTGATTGATTGTATTTAATAATATTTTTGGGTGGCACCTACCCTTTGGGTATCAGCTAGTTATATATAAATGTGAACCTTTTTCACACCACTTTAAAATATAAAAACACATGTATATTCCAAAGACTTATGTAGATAGTTATATACGTTCAGAACGTATGTTCTGTTGTGTACTTTTTATTTATTCACCATCATTTCGACTGCAGAAATCCTTTGAATGTTCATATGATGCATATCGATTTCCTAGGTGCATTCCAAACAAACATAAAAATTTTCTGAATCAGTTTTTCGATATGATTTATTGAAGTCTGGTTCAAAATTGAAGGAATATAATTTTTTTTGTTAAGCTGACCAATTTTTTGATAATGGAGTGTTTGCCATGTTTCTTTTTTTATTTATTTGTTCATACCGACACAGCCTATCTACAAGGAGTATTGTTCTAGAACGTAATGTAGGAAATTTGGGTAAAATAACAAAATTACATCAATAATAAATTAAAGAGAATGTGCAAAAACAAAAACAAAATTAGATGACAAATTTTTCATAAGTGTTTAAAGAATCAATTTTTCTACAAGTCTCCCTCCTTCCATCAAACAGCTCTTCCTGGAAATCTTAAAAATTTCTTTCAGTCTAACAAGATCATTCTTATTATCTATACTTATAATAAAGCTCAATGTGTGTGTGTGTGTGTGTGTGTGTGTGTGTGTGTGTGTGTGTGTGTGTGTGTGTGTTGGCGCTCTACAGGACAGACCGTTGGACCTACAGCTACCAAATTTGGTATATGTATACCTTGGAGGCCGGGAATGTGCACCTCGGAGCCCTTTTTTCGAATTTTTAATTAGAATTTGAATTAATTAAAATTTAAGCGAAATTTCGACGTTTTTCCGCTATAACTTACGAAAATATTATCGCACAAACATGATTTTTACATCTATTTAAAGATTAAAAAATTAACTTTCTTATGGTATTAGTGTTTTAATGTATAACTTAAGCTTCTATTTTTAACGAATTTTTAAAGCAATATTTTAATTATGTTTTTTTAGCACGTGACCGAAGTTCAGATAATAAAAAAAAACTTATCATCACAAATCAAATCTAAAGAAATACAGCTTTCAACACGGGACTGGATAAAATAACAAATATAAAAAGTGATACTTTCTAAAAAAATAAATGCAAGGCAAATATTCTATGATCGTTTGCAATATCTAAATGAGTAATTCAATAAATCTTCTTTATTTACGGTAAACCTGATTGAATTTAGACAGGATATGCATTGAAATCCCAACCTAATGGAATATTTCTATAATCGTTTGTAATATCTGTATCATTAATTCAATAATTTTTTTTCGCTTTCTTTAAAAAACATATTTAATATTTTGGAAACATTGGAGAAAAAAACATATTTAATATTTTGGCAACAGCGCCGAAAAAAACATTTTTAATATTTTGGAAGCATAACTGAGAATTGAAACTGACTGATTTATAAAATTAAAGAATATTATTAGGAAAACGTGTTCTTTTAGAGCTTTCCATCCATCATATTAAAGAAAATATTAATTTCAGACCAATCAATACCCGGAATTACTTCAAGGCTAATGAATATGTGATTTAATTGAAAATTTTAGAACGCATTACTCATGGTGATCCAGCTGGTCGCCAAAGGCGGCTAGTTAACTAATATTTTAATCCATGATGTTTTTTTGTTTTGTTTTTTGCGTATGTTTTGAAACTCTATATTGTAAATATTAGGGTGTCTCACAAGTTTCTTTCTTATTTCTAAAATCAAATGAATACGCGATATTTACTATTTAAGATATTTTTTTCGTTACATAAGGACACTTTTGCTCTGCTACTCTCTTTCATCTCACAGTTAGTCTTATTAAGCCTTCTTTCCAAAATTGTTGTGTTTTGGACAAGAAATAATCCTCGAAGTGCGATTTCACTTCGTTGATGAATTTAAGTTGATTATCACGAAGAGAATTTTTTAAGGATAAAAAGAGGTAATAATTAGAGGGAGCGAGATCTGAAGAGTACGTAGGAGGCTGAAAGCATCCGAATCAAATTGTAGGAGCTTTTCTCTTAGTACTAATGCAATTGCTGGTCTCCCGTTGTCATAATGGAAAACAACGTCTCGTTGGTTTATTAATTCCAGCTTTTTTTTTGTATGATAACTTTTAATTGATTCAGTTTATGATAGTATTTCGAAGAAAATTGACCTTGAGAAAGGAGCTCGTAGAAAACGACTTTTCTCGTTACGCCTTTCCAATCCCACCAAATTGACTAAAGAACTTTTTTGGAATGCAGTTCCGACTTTGAGACAGTTAAAGGCTTATTGTTTTTACACTAAGTGCGTTATCCATGCACATTTTCATTTAAAATCCAAATTTCGTCTCCCGTGAAAAGAGTCATGAGAAAAAAACTTTTTTGATGCATACTAATACATTTAAAAAATAGGTTACCTATATGATCGTGTAAATCTCATATAGACTTTTATGTGTTGGCTAATTTGATAAAATATGAACATAAGGTCATTACTTGTTACTTAAAACTTCTTTTAGCAAATGAGGTTTGAGCATCTCTAGAAATTTAATTGTCTCATACGCACGAATTTGCAATTTTCTAGGGTAGCACGACGTTTAAACTAAGTGTTCTGGCGAAATTGGCGACAAATTATAAGAATTTTCTATGTTTTTTCCAAATAGGTTAATATATATTTACATAGGTATATCAGAAATCGCACATTTGTTGTTTTTTGATGATTTAGCAAATTTTCCGTCTGTCCGCTATGATTCGTAAACGGTTTTAGATATGGTGACTTAGATTCCAAATGGGATTCTTAGTAATCCTTTTAGATTTAGAAGAGTCGGTGAAAATTACTTTTTATTGCAATCAAACAGAATTTGCAAATTCCAAATAGTAATTCCAACCGTAATCTGAACATTCCAAAAATTGTTGAAATTCAATCCATTTTTGCAATTTCTGAAACTGAGCGATCAGAGGAAGTAAAAAATTAACATTAATAACTTCTTTTAGTTGTCACCCTATTTTACTACAATATAACGATTTGAAAAAAAAAATTGGTCTATTTTTAATTTCATTCCTGAATTAATTTTAAAATTGTAAGTTCAAGTGAAATTTCTAACATACTGATTTTTTATAAAAGCCATCAATTTGAAACTTTTCATTGCAGGCAGATGTATATTAATATTAACTATTATTTTATGATTTATTCAATGTGAAAATCATGCATAGAGATAATTGAACAAAACTGATAGGAATTATTTTTCCGTTTGCAAATTCCAAAAATTGTTGAAGTTCAATCCATTTTTGCAATTTTTAAAACTAATAGAGATCAGGGGAATTTAAAAAATAATTTTTAAAACTCTTTTTATTTGTCCCCATATTTAACTACAATGTAACGATTCGAGGAAAAAATGGTCTATTTTTATGTACATTTTTATGTACTAATTTTAAAATCGCAATTGCAAGTAAAATTTATAACATACTATGTTAGAAATTTTACTTTCTTGTTATTAAAGCCATCGATTTCAAACTTTTCATTGTAGGTAGATATATATTAATATTAACTATAATTTTGTGATTTATTCAATGTGAAAATCATGCATATAGATAATTGAGCAAAACTGAGAGTAATCTTTTTCCAAGAGCTTTAAAACAACCTCAACGGTAAAATTTGAAACACCTCAGAATTTCAATTTACGAAACTGAATTCAATCGAAAAATTCTCTCCATTCACAATTTTTTCATTGTGTTTCGAAATGTTTCTCACTTTTTCTGAACTGTTATAATTTCATGATTTTTTATCAATTTAAATTTCATCAACCTGTTTTCGGAACTATCAAATTATATGAAGATGCTAATAATTTAAAAAATAATAGTCTTTGTTTTTAATGCTTAAAAAGTGTAGAAAGATTTGAATATGAAAAATTACACTCCTTCTGAGAAAAAAAAAAACGGAATACTCTGAATAAAATAAATCACGTTTTAATACATTTTTTCCGCGTGAAGGAAAATATCGGATTAAAGAAAAGGAAACAGAAGCACGTTTTTGAGTCATTGTTCATTGCTCTCTAGGCACTTAAGACAACAAAGTAACCACTCTTGTGGAAAAAAAATTCAAAGTAGGCACATAACACAAAGTTCTTTGTCATATTAAGCTTTTTTTATTCATTTGATTCGTGAAACAATTTTCCCATATTGCTATTTCAACTGGGAATATAAAACAAATGAAAAATATATTTGAACCAAACATGAAAAACAACGATAATGTTAATGAAAGAAGACCAAAAGATGAAAATAAAGAGCTGACAATATGTTTACAACGGAATCTTTTTCTTCTAATGAGAAAATATTTCTGTATTATCAGCTCTAAAAACATTGTCTCTATTTCCTAAAATACAAATGAGTAATCTATGAATTTTTCAACTCAAAACTGGCTACAATCGTAGAAGATATTCATTCAAAGCTTAATACTTACAAGCGTAGCGGTTATTTTTTGAAATGTCATCCGTGATGAATAATACATTTTCTCTAGAGAATCTTTCACTGCAGTTTTACTAATTAGAAAGCTTAAAAGATTCATAATTTATTAGTTTTACAGCGACAAAAGGGCTATCTCCAGTAGGTATTGGGAAAACTCAAGATAAGAAGACACCCCACTTACTTTAAATACTTCAACTTCACATTAACTTTGCATTGGACCAACACAGCAGTGGATCTTTACGCAATCGGGCACGAACACTGAAGCCGTGAATTTATCAGCAGACAACATGCAACCAAATGTGAATTTTGCATTAATCAGTAACGAAAACATTTACAAACAGTCATCACTCTTGCCCTTCACAAGGATATACTACTACGCAGTAATTGAACTAAGAAAGTTTCAGCAGTGGATATAATATTTATTGATTAGAAAATACCACTTTACTCCATTAAAAAACTGATCATAATGGTCTTAAGAGACATATTTGTTGATTTTATCTTCAAAGTCTAAGACACTAGATAAAAAGAAAATTAATAGTAAAACAGTTTTGCCATTAGTGCCATTATTTTCTTATAAAGTATGCTCTTTTATAAGCACCAAATACTTAAAAAAAACTCAGAATTAAGTATCTCGTGGTATCCAACAATTACCATTCCTGGTGTTTTATTAGGAAGTATAAATTAAAAGATCCATTTCAATGATGACTAATGAACGGAGTAATTTATGGGGAAAATACAGTCGTTTCAGCCCAATAACATGCATCATATTTTCCAGATTGGTTGCACGTTTCTTCAGATTCAATAGCCTGTGCTCAGAGAAATGACAAATAGTGCAAGTTGGCTCCTTTTATGTCGAAAAAAATCGTGCACAGCCAATATACGCTCAGGCTTGTTTATATAGTCTACACTACTGAGCTCAGATAATTTGAGTTCATTGAAAAATTTGGCGGTATCCAAAACCTTAAAGAATGTATAGTCGAAAATCAAAGCACGATAAACTCCCTAGAGAAGCCATTCACGTTGTCAGATGAAAAATAATTGAAAAGAAGGTTTATTAACATGATAGCTATCAATATCCACCTTTTCCGGACTTCATATTTAAAAATATATGTACTTTATTTCAAACTGGCATCTTTAGCGATATCCATATATCTATATATATAATCCAATTTAAACTTAATTAATTTCCAAATTTTTAATTTAACCCATATTAACTTAATTATAAAATATTTTATTATGTCTGATTCCACCATTTGTATTTCATTAATGCTGCAGGAGCTCTGTGAAAAAGCTGAAGTTGACAATTCCCACACTCCGAATGAAAGTCTGTCAACCTAAACAGATTCTTTAAAAAGATATGTATAATAGGATAAAACGAAAATGGCTTTAAAATTTTTGGGGGATTTTAGTTTATTGATAGTGTGTAAAAGTCGTCATTTCGGTTCGAAAAGAAGATTTAAAAATTTGACTGCAATATTGCATTATCTTCAGGTGCCTCAAACAACTTGAAATTTGTAAAAATTATTAAAAAAAAGGAATTCTTTAAAAAGGAACTTTTAAACATTTTTCTTAGATTTTACTTTGGCAATAGTGTGGAAAGGTTGCAATTTATGTTCAAAAACAATATTAAAAAATTTGGATACTATATTACATCATCTTGAGATGTCGCAAAAAGCTTGAAATTTGTAAAAAAAAAAAAAAAAAAAATGGAAATATTGAAAGTGCCTTTAAACATTTTTTTTTTCGATTTTAATTTGGTAATAGTGGAGAAAAATTAGCTTTCATGTTCAGTAATAATTTATAAAAATGCTGGTAGCAATGCATGCAACAATATTTCAAAATGCCAAAAAAAAAAAAAAATGATAAAATATTTTTAAGAACTTTTCGCCCATATATATCGTTAAAAATGATTTTGAGTGCATATCTAAGCATTAAAATTTGAAAAATTATTAATTATAAAGTATAATAAAAATATTTTTAAGTCCAATTGTGAATGTCTTACTTCTGTATCCTTAATGATTACAATTGTTACAGTTACAAAATGCTTATTTCTACTTCATTGCCCCATTAAAAAAGTTTTTTTGAATCAATTTTTGGCAAATTGATATGTGAGTCAATTTTTTCTCTAATGTATCTTTACCTGCGATTGAACTATTGACAGTTTGAGTAGATTCTACCTCTAGTTTCACAGCTCTGCTTATTACTTGCATTCGGCAAGGGAGCTAGGGAAAGTCGATAACAGAGTTCCCTATACTACTTGGATCAGTTTTAGACGCATTTTGTATAAATTTTAATATAATATTAAACCACACAGGCACTTCATAGTTGTATCGCTTTTTGTCCATTTGATGGATCTGGATGGCTTGCCTCTTTATGTAAAGAACACTGTTGTTCTTCAGCGTTGCCATCGTCGCAGTAACTGTATCTGATATGCTAGTATTTTTTGCCCGTTCTTGCTTAAACTTAAATATTCTCTGTAGTTCTTTCCTTTTCTTCCTCAAAACGCTTGTGGTAGCAATATCAATATTATCTATAAACATATTCCTATTAAAGCATTGACGTTTAGAACCTTTCATTCCATACCTGTCGCTTTTTCTAATACAAGTCAGCAATATTAAATAAACATCTAGCCTCTTCTCTAAGCCCTGTAAAATTGAAATTAAACCTATTTTAACATTTTTTGTTTTGCTCTTTAATAAAATCTATTTATTAAAAATATTTAGCATGATAAACTTTTATCATTTGTGAAATTATTTTGCTAGAAACAGAGGGAATAGAAGTTCTTGATCACATTTGTTCTGTTATGTTAACTGAAATGTCACTTATTCTGCTTACAGAAGGAACCTTTCCTGAAGTAATTTTGAGGTTATGTCTAATATAACTGTATTACTCGATTCGTCAATAGTGTGTTAAACTTCAAGCAAATCACTAAATTTCCAAACAAATAGAACTCTCCGATATTTGTCTTGTCTTCACTAATTTAAACTGAGACATTTTTGATCTCAGCAAAGCACCAAGTACGAACCAACAAATCAGTAACGTTAATCAGTTTACACAACAGGCGGAGACACTCCAACTCAACTAAACTCTGCAAAGCTACTAGTTTGAATCCAGCTCTACCCTTGTCACCGGAAATAAACATATCTCCGACTTATCGCAATAAAAACAGCTCTGGAGAAGATTTAATGCCGTGCTAGTGCAATAGTAAAACTGTTTTTATACTGTTATTCATAAGACAATGTCTAATGAAAGCTTATTATTTCATATTCGAAGTTCGCAAAAATCCTTAAAAAGTTGTGAAAATTGTGTTTTTACGAAACTTTGATGCCTCTGCGGCACCTCAAGTAATATAATATTTTTTTGCAACTTTTATTTATTTTATCTATACCGAAAGGCAGCTTTTGGCATAGATAAAAACTAGGCTATTACAAATTAAAAATTGATTATTTCGTAAAAAGTCTTTAAAATGTAGCAAACATTTCAGTTTCATGATACTTTAAAGTTCTTGCAGGATCACAAGACCTACTTCAATATTTTTCATATTTATAATTTATTAATCTACAACAATAGAGAACTTTCTCGATCTATTACGAATTTAATATCATAATTTTTTGTTCCACCTTATTGTCCGTAACAGCTGCGTCAGTTTAACGCATGGCTGGAGTTTTGGAGTATTAGAACTATTTTAGTTCTAATTGTGGGGTAAGTTTATATTTGAAGTGTGTATCATTTGAAGTTGTGACAGATAATATATTTTTATGTTTCGAAAATGAAGATAATTGAAAAAGTGTTCTGAGCATTCGACCATTTTTTCATGGTGCATTAAAACATCAAAGAATATCTTTATGCATTATCATGATCCGTGAGAGAAAAATTTAAAAATATAACTTTATTTCACCATGATTACATTAGGATCCAAAATTAGATAAGTGAGGAAACGTTTTTTTTTTTTTTTTTTTTTTTTTTTTGAAAAAAAATGAAGTTGAAGCATGAGTTCCCGAAACGAAAGAAAAGCCAAGAATCACTATTACTCGTCTTCTGACCGCGGTTTACAATTGTGTAGTCCATACCAAAAGAGCCCTAGAGTTGCTTTAAAACTGAAAGTTAATATAACTAAAGTAAACTAAACCAAAAGTGATAAGAACAATTATGTATTTCTAACTTTGCGAGTTTTGCTGTAATCGTCGTCTCGTCTAACAGTAGAATGTTAAGTGAAGATTTGCAGAAATTTGCATAAAAACCATAATCGGCCATTGTGAGTATCTTTACACTTTTTCTGCATTTTACTTCTATCCAAATTTTTTTAATGAGAGATGACTCAGAGAAAAAATTAAACAAACGCAAAATTTGTACAAAATGACAAAATACATATGCATAGTACTTAACTATGTACTCTCCTCAAATAGCTATGTTACAGTTTAGCCATCTACCAAGAGTACACAAACTAATTTTTATGATGTTTCCTTTTTTTAACCGAAACATCATAATAATTAACCTTATCAGACAAGATTATTATGAGTTGTAATACTGTTTTGGGAATAAATAAAAGAAATGGATAAAATATTTGTTTTTAATTCATAGTCTAAGAGTTGAATGATTTCTTAAAAAGTGATACTTATTTAACCCTTTTTTTACTGACGTTACTTAAAAGTATTAATAAAATCTGTATTATATTTCTCTAATTGTATTAAAAAGAATACAGA
>JAPMOQ010021776.1:185929-221105 GCA_026543055.1 Argiope trifasciata | reverse complement strand
GCAGTCCTCTAAATTGTTGCAATTATTGAACATGCTGAACAATCTCTCATATAGATTTCTGCCAGATTTACAGTGAAGAAGTAAATACTGAAATTTCACAAAAGTCACACAAATTTTAGCTTAGTGAGATAATTCGTAATATTTATGCTATCAATTTATAAATTAATAAAATAACTTTCGAATCAGCACATTTGTAAATACAAGAATATTATACTACTTCACTTGTCATCTCGTGGATTTTTAAAAAAAATCATATACAGAAAGAAAGTATTGTATTCGTGAAAACAATTTCATCTTGAGATTTTGACTAATCTTCAAGTGTAACTGTTCATGGAATTGGAAAAATAAATATTTTCGGAATTATTCCAGAAATTTATAAATTAATAAAATAATTTTCGGAATACAAGAATACATTTGTAAATACAAGAATACAATCCTACTTCACTCGTCATCTCATGGATTTTTTAAAAATAAATATACAGAACGAAAGTATTGTAATCATGAAAAAAATTACATCTTGAAATTTTCACAAATTTTCATTGAATTGAAAAAACACGATTTTAGAATGAAATATGCCCTGAAAAATTGTTGATTATTATCCAATGTAGGACAAAGTTAATCAAAGGGTAGATTTGTCTGTCCTGTATGGTAATATGGTTTGTTCGTCCTGGGGAAGATGATAAATTCAAAGGGCAATAAGCATGGTGGTTAAAATTTAGTATATTGTTTTATCACCAGTGCTGAAAATATGTATGAAAATTAGGGACAAATCCGTCATAAAGTAACTGTTTATCTATTTACTGCTATGGGATTTGTTCAATGGAGGTTATATGAATGGCATTTTTGTAATACTCACATTAATTTATAAGAAATTTGAAGTCTTCTAAATTATTGTAATCAAGAATTTCAATAATTAAACATGCTAAACAATCTGTCATATGGGATTCAGTGAATTTTGCAGTAAAGAAATAAATATTACAATGTCCACAAAATTAAGCCTTATGAAGAAATTCGTATTATTTATTCCAGAAATTCATAAATTCATAAAATAAAATAATTTTCGAATCAGGAAGTTTGTAAATACAAGAACATTATTCTACTTCACTAGTCATCACACGAATTTTTATAAAATCCTATACAGAAAGAAAGTATTAAAATCGTGAAAAAAAATCATCTTGATACTTTGACAAATCTTCATGTATGAAATCTTCATGGAATTGGGGAAAAAAAAATTCTGAATTACATCTGCCCGAAACACTGTAGATTATTATCCAACGTAGGATGAAGTTCGTCAAAGGGTAACCTGTTTGTCGTATTGGTAAAGGTGAACATGGTAAATTTAAAATGTAATAAGTTTCATAGATGAAATTTTGGCATATTGTTTTATCCCCAGAGTTGAGAACATGTACAATTGTGACAAAACTGTCAAAGGGTTGACTGTTTATTCATTTATTTGGGAGTACAGGAATACTTTTGAGTCCACAATATACAAGAATTTTAATACATGAATTCCAAAAATTTTAAACTATAATTTATTTTGAAAGAAATTCGAGCATCGATAAACTGTTAATTTATTAATCTATGTATGATTCAGAAGCACAATGAATTAAGTAAAGGAAATGAAACATATAACACTCAAATTATATCAAATTTTGGACCAGCCAAAAAAGAGAGGTTCAAAACACATGCTTAATTCTCCTCATTACACTACAAAGCTAAATACAAATCTCTGTGTCTTGTTCAACATACGAGAGAAAAAAATTGCTTGCGATTCAACTCTAATGTGTATGATTTATGACTTAAAATAAATTTCAGAATTCAATGCATAATTAATGAATTCATTTCAGATTTAGAAAATTTTACAAATGAGCCAAATGTAGTTAGAAATACTTTATTCATCCTTTATATATCAAAAAAATTTATCCGTTATTTCGAACTTTTTTTTATCAGAAATTGGATTAAAAGTTCACAATGTTATCTATAAAAATAATATAGCTTTCCCTTTCAATCACTGTTCTACCTAAAATGAAAGTCTACAAATAGAAATAATCTTTTCATCCCATTAATAAATAATTTATATTTCATTTACTTGATATTATTTAAGAAAAGCAGCGAAAAAGAAGTTTTCAGCAGCTCTAGTTCAGATTTGTTGAGAGCATAAATATATACAGGTTCTATAAGTTTAAATGTACCGAACATTCTTTTGCCTCACAACGATTTTAAATAAATGGGTTCCTTTATCTTAGATTAATATCACTAGATGGCACTACGAAAAGAAGATTAATGAAAGTTTCAAATTCTTGCAAATCCTCCGCGACTTCGTTCAGATTATTTTCAGCATTTGTAGTATTTTGCATACCATTAAAAGCTAATATAAATTGCGCAGTTAAATAATTTTTAAGTGATATTAAAACTAACTGTACCAATAGAAAATTTTAATAAATCACTATATATATTTCTTCAGAAGTTTCAATACATAATATATTAGAAAGTAAGAATTTTTTAATTAATAAAGATATTTTAACACCATTTGGTTTCAGTGCTTGCATTTCTTTATATTTATTATAAAGTGCTTACCTTTATATATATGCATTTCAAGTAACTGTAATCAAAATGTTCTAGGCAGAGTCAATACTCGTCCTTCCAATTAAAATATTTTAAGGGTAATATTTTCACATTTGTAAATTAAAATAAATTAATATACGAATTTGTTGGATAATATATATTAATTTAAAAATATATTATCATAAAAATATATTAATATTAATTAAATAAAACATTAATAATATATAAATTACTAATATTAAATTATTTAAATGTTAATTTAAAATATTAATTATATTTGTAGGGTTTTATATATAACTTTAAGCAAAGTATTTTAAGCAGAATCAATGTCATCCTTCCAATTAAAATATTTTAAGGGGTAATATTTTCCTATTTTGCATTGTCTGCAGAGGTTAAAAAAGTAGAAATTCCTTAGATAAGATATAAAAATAATAATTTCCATCAATTGTTTCACTGCAAGATTGGGAAATTTCATTTAAATATTGATAGTTTACAATGGATAAAATGAAAGTCTTTTTTTATCATTTAACTAATAAAATTTGTTACAAGCTAATTAATTTTTTCGGTATAAGAATGCTATTATAAGTTAATTCAGTGTTTTGTACTTTAAATTTCATCATCTGTTAATAAGAAATTTCTTTAATCGAGTGGTGAAAATTAACTTCTTAACAAACTTTCTGTATCTTACCTGCATAATTTTCTGTGTACATTATGTATGAGCTGCTTTAATATCCTGCTCAAATACTCTCTTCATTTTTACACAGGTCATTTGCCTCTTGTTGCTGGCTGCAGTGGAGCTGTAGTATTACTGATTATCATAGCATGTGCTACTTATTACATATACAGAGATAAACGTCTGAAAGCTCAGAGAGAAGCTCTTGCTCTACAATTGCGCCAACTGGAACACAGTCCAAGTTCCATTGGCCGTGGGCCACCATATTTCCCTCAGTCCAGAGACTGCAGTATTCATGGCCACTTAAATGATACGTCAGAGGATTCTTTTGTAGTCAACTACAAGAGATATCCTACAGTGGTTTAATACCCTGAACAGCCAAACATGAGGGACCAAAGATGAGCTCTATACCTAATGTATATCTAAGGATATCAAAAGTAAATTTGCTAAAATTTACCTTTATGGTCATTGACCATTTCGTGGTTCTATCTGTTTCAAGTGTTTTATACTTAAATATCGAAGAACCATGCATTTGGTGCGAAGTTTGATATTTTGAGATTTACTCTTTCTTGGAAAAATTATTTTTTATTACAAAGATCAAAAAGCACTGCCAGTGTCTTCGATCCTTCTTAGAAGTGTGATAAAAGACCACTCATGTGCTGGCTAACTGAAGGGTAGAATAGGAGTTCATCTTCATCATGCGCCAAAAAGGTCATGAAAAAGGAAAATTGTACCGGTACAGTACAAGAAAATATAATACTTTTCACTTTAAAAAAATTATTCTTCTCTTTTGTACGTTAAGATCATCAGTATTTTATGATTGTATGATGAATATAAATCTTGACAATAAACTGTCAAAACTTGTATGAAAAAATTGAAATAAATTTTTTTAAGTTACTTTAACAGAAATCTCTTTTTTTTTTTTTCTCTCCTTTAAACAGTTATTAAACCAGTACATGCGAAGATGAGGATGAGCATTTAATGTCTTTCTTTACAGATTGTACACACTTTTACACTATCTCCTGTGGTACAGTTTGAAATTTAACCTCTTCCATTTAACTGTTTCAAATAGATTCACGATGATAAACAGAGTAGAAATTATTTTAAAAGAAGTACCCCAAAAGTTGAAGAAATACTCACTAAAATCGGGGGTTACTTTTAGGAGGAAATAACCAAGTTTCTTGATCATAATAAATAACAATATTTCTGGAACCATTATTAAAAATCTGGAAATATCAGCCGCTGTGAAATTTTTATAACGAGTAGAAAAAATACATCAAAACATTAGCTTAAGTGAAATACAGCAAATATTCTTAGTGTTAAAACTTTTTTTTAAAATCGAGGTATTAAAGTCGTATAATAAATCTGATTGATACATTCGCTGCCACGATTGCGTCTACTATTTCGATCATTTAATTAGATGTGCCGTTTCTGATCATCTCTGAACTACTATAATAAAAAGGTCATCCAATTAGAAAAATGACTCGGCACAATTAGATAGTAGGTGTGAATCCCTGGGAATCATAAAGCAGTCAAAGAGTTAATAATGAGTAAGATAAAATACATTTAAGTTAAATACAGTTAATTGATAATTTTTTCAAATTGTTAAAAGCATCGATAAAAAAAGAAATAATTCACAAAGCCTTATAGCTAAAATACATATTGCACGAGACAGTACATTTTCTAGTACTTTACGCCAAAACAGTATATCGTTTTCAAAACGATCAAATTAACCAAAACTCTTTCGAATACGTATTATATGCGACATTTTTGGAATCTCTATTTCTGTAAAAACAATAAAAACTATTACAAATTTTGACTTTCTTTTAAAAAAATATGCACATAAAATTATGGAAAACTACATCTTAATATCAAATGGTTATTTCTGTTTAAAATAAAAATATGTAGCATAACGTTTTCAGTTTTATTCCGACAAAAATGATTTTAAACTCTATACTGCTATACAATTAAATTATAATTATATAAATTTTCTACAATGGAATGTTACCACTTGCTTTTGAGTAAAATATAGTTTTTAAAAATTATTTAATCGGCCGTTTAGAGATTAATGTAATACTTAACTGTTTAAGGATTTATTGCATGTTTCATAAATTTTTATAGTGATATAAAAATTATATATAGTATACAGAGTATATGGTCCAAACTATATAGAGTCCAATATATTTTGATATTTACTACAATTTTGTAAATGTTAATCCAATTAATATATAATATATTAAGGACTTATGTAAAAGAAAGAGTAAAAAGTTATAAAACATAATAAAATCTACAAATTGTTTTCAAGAAATGCAATTCTTAAAAAATCTAGTGAATACAATATTATATAAGCATTAATTAGACACCATGTTAATTAATGATATTATTAGACGATTTAAATAATGACATGAATTAATTAGGCTTTAATAAATGATATTCCAGCGTTCCTATTAAAAAGTCACAAAGAATTATTTAATCAAGAAATTATCGCATATTGAAATACAAGCATTCTGAACAAATAATAAATCATACAAAGGCGAATAACATCTGCAGCTGGTTTTCATTTTCATTTAAAAATTTCTCAGTAATACCGTTTTGAAAACATAGTTTAAAATTGTGCAGGAATGTTTTTAAAACCAAATGGTGAAGAATTACATATCAAAATTTATAGCACATTGAAATATAAACATGCTGAACCAATGGCAAAACTTAATACATACAAAAGCGAATAATATCTGCTACTGATTTTCATTTTCATTTAAAAATCGTTCAATAATGCCTTTATTGGAATATAGTTTTAAAAATTTTAATATTGTTTTTAAAACCAAATGTGGATTAATTACGTATCAAAATTTATAGATAAATAGTGAAGAAATAAATGCATATGTAAATGATACCTCTTCTTATAAGAACGTCACAAGTTCTTCTAAGAAGCAGGGATTATTGAACGTCAAACGTACAATAATTCCACAAACATATAACAATAGCCAAACGTGTGTTTATACGGTGAACAAAAGCAGAATACACTTTGGCATTTGCAAAAATGTCACATTTTTAACAAGCCATTGTATATATGTATTATATCTGTACATTTTATATATTAGCAAACATTATTTCTTTTTTTTTCCAGAACTCATCTACAAGAATAACAGTGTTAAAAAGGGATAAATAAATGATCTAAGCATTTTAGATTTTTTTTTATACATTGAAAGGATGTATGTCTCAATATGAAAGTAAAGAACATATATTAGCATATGGGTAGCCATTTAAAAATTGAATTTTTATTTCTTAAAACGTTATCTTCTATACAAGATTTTAAAAAATTCTTTACCTTCTTTCTATACAACTTATTAACAAACCCTATGCCCCAAATCTCCAATTTTTAGCTTTTTACTTTTTTATATTATCTTTCCTTAATATTTATTTCCACCAGAACTTCATTTCTCAATGGACTTTAATAAACCCATAATCTTACCCTGCTCTCTAATTAAAATTAAATAGCAAAAAATAGGATTCCATTGGGTGATTTCTGGGTATAAAATTTCACATCGATTCTGGTATAAAATTCCATTGAATTCGTGCTCTTGCATTATTCCGAGGCAGAGGCATACTGAGAGCTTTTTATAACAGCAACAAGATGTGTGGTGTCAATTTCAGAAGGACTAAAGTATTAAGAATGGTATAATGTTGCCTCTAATAACTCTGACATTATGTAGTTTCAAATATCTATCTATTAAAATCCATTAGTTTCAGTTGAAATGGAAATTGTTTTTAGCGATGCATTTTCATCCTATCTTATCCAAAAAAGAAACTACATATCTAGAATTTGTTTTTATCAAACATTTTACTTCTTGCTCAAGTCGTCTGCTTTTTCGTATCTTATTTCCCTTTAATAGCATACTAACCACATTTTCCATCGATTCCGAATCTCATCTTCATCAATCAAGCTTCTCTTTATAAGTCGAAATCAAAATATGACTTCGTAAGAGAAGAGTATGATAGGTTCTCATAATTTTCCATAGCGAAAACACCATCTTATCATAATGGCGGTTAATGCATGATGGTTCTTTTCTGTTGATTAGGTTTTTACGAAGAAAATTTATTAAATATGAAAACTAATAGCTAAGGATTATATTTTTTTAAAAAATGTGTGGAAATACAAATTAATAAGTAACCTTCATTGAGCATCAAAATAAACGATGCAAATAAACTATTCAAGAAAAAAGTTCAAATCACTTCTATGAAAAATTTCACTCAAGCAAACAACTCAATTGAAATTTCTGCCATCAACACAAAAACTTCTTTTTATCTTTTACTACTAGTTCAAATTTGTCATCTTAACATATTCAGAACAAGTAATGAGATTTCTCGTTGTTAGCAGGCCGAATGTTGTGGCCAGGTCACGAGATATTTCGTTTTTATGTTTTTTGTCCTGCTAAATTGATGCATAACCGAACAGAGGCAAATGTATAAAAAAAGAATTCATATGCCCAAGACAGCACGCTTTTGGCCAAACTTGTACGTTCTAAAATATCATAAATTTAATATCTATGAAACAATAGCAGAGTAGACACTCAATGCGAGAAAATTCATGGTTGATTCGTAACAGATGGGACGCGAAACACGAGAAAACTGTGAGCTGTTCTTAACTTAAAACTGTCTTAAAACAAGATACGCTTGCAAATCGTACTTAACACCATTCATTGCACAAGGGAATATGATTTACTAAATATCACACTCTAAAGCATGATTCAAGTATGTAAAATAAATAATAGTTAAAACATTAAAACATCTTATTTAGTAAAAACATGTATAAAATTCATAGTAATATTTAAGAATATTTTATGTACCGTATTTTTCGCCGCATAAGACGCACTTTTTCTCCCCAAAATCGGGGGGGAAAAAGTGCCTGCGTCTTATACGGCAAATACAAAAGACCACCATGGCCCTCCGCTGCCCCTCCACCTCTGCATACATACCTTACCGCAGGAATACTCGGCCACTCCGTTCCATCATTCAAGAAGTGTGGCATTAGTAATGCCTTGGATGGAACAAAAGACTACGTCTTATTTGACACCAGTGAGGAAGAAAGTGATGACGATGACTGCGTGGATCTGTCCTTCCTCATTTCTGATAGCAGCGAAGAAGAGGAATACTTGGGGTTAGAATAAAAACATGACAGCCTTATTTTTGTTACTTTCACTGTTTGCTGACTGTTTATGAGAGTAAAGATAGCTCTTAGTATGTTACATGGTTGACATAAAATTTTTCTTAAGCTGCTGTTACCTTTAAACAGTTGATATAAAATATTTTACTACAGAATTTGGTTCATAATCTTTTTTTTTCTAGATTTGCCTCCTTTAAAATTGGGTGCGTCTTATATGCCGGTGCGTCTTATACGGCGAAAAATACGGTAAATATAATACAAAGGGCAAATTAAAAATGCGCATATATGCATCCTATTGCCAAGCATATTTTTAATGTGAGGACTCTGGAATCGCATTGAGAACACCGAAAGCAGTAATCAATGAATTAATTTCGGTATCAAGTGAATTAGCATGACAGTTACCTCATCCTGTCCCACTACCTCATCTTGCATTATTCTTCTCTAAATAGAGAGTTATTTTTCTGCAACATCTTTTATTCTATAGTAGTAAAACGTTACCGAGAATAAAAGTATGCAAAAGAAATAAACAAAAATAAATTAAAAACATAAATAACAATTTCATGGAAATTCGAGAATGAATTTAGCAAATTTCATTACATGAGTAATATTATGTTTTTGGAATTGTTTGTTCTACAATTCTTAAGTCAAGTTGCAAGATCAGGAAAAATATTTTAACCCTTTGCAGTCGAATGTCTTCGCTTAGCCACCATTCAAGACGGTGCATCATTTTGACATTTTATTTATCTATTTATTAAATTTTAATTGTTAAAAATACCTACAGAATATGATTTAGATTCATTTTTTGGAGAAACTCAGCTTAAAGCAGCTATATGTATTTATTTTTGGTATAATAAGCAGGTCCATGCATTGAATCAATAATTATGCATCGAATTATCTTTTGACTGCAAATGGTTAAATAAAAGTGGGTTCTGTTTTTCTCAAGATGCGTACAAATCAGTAACTTGCCAGTCAGAGATTTTACGCTCCTTTCTAAGTTCAATACAGTAAAATCTGTTTCTGTGTGGTTCTTTTTTATGTGGCATAATTTTTGAGCGATTTTTTTAATGCGGTATATGAATTTCAACGGCGTTGGCCCCACTATAATGTTTTTTTTATCAATGTACTTATTCATGTGCACTTGAAGACTCTGTGTTCATTGTTTTAACCACTTAATTGTTTTATTTTTCTATATTATCTATAATAAGATGACACCTTTTAATTTGGAAATATTTTCTTATTTTGATTCAAATCGAAATCCATTGAATTCTTGACTTATCTATGTATTCGAAATAATTTTAATATTGAATTATAATCGTTATGAGTGATTTATTTTTTTACTTATAACTATCAAAATTCTATAAATTGATTCACGTATGGCACTCGGACAAAACATTAAAGCGGTTAAACAGTCTCCCAATAATTATTTTCTCTCAACGCTCTAACAGGATTCCGAATTTTATCCACGATTGACGTAATTAAGGATTCATTTGATTGGGAGATTAAAGGTAAATAAATTAATTACTTTTGTTTCTATATAATTTTTATGATTATTTTAATTTTAGATATAAGTGCTCCCTTAAAATAAACAATTATAGCCAGATGAAAGTAAAAAGAACAATTTCATGAGAAACAAAAATTATATTTTTAAATAGACTAGCAGTCCATCTTTTTGGATTACGACGAGTAGCTAAGAATCATGTAGCGGGTATTTTGAAAACTTCTTCATGTATACAATAAGACATTAAATGTTTTCATGAGTAATTTTATTTTTTATATCATTTGGGTGCTCTTTCTAGCTTATATCTTAAATAACTGGCGTATTTTCTAAATGCGACTTTTTTTAACACAGTTCCTGTCTGCCGCATAAAAAAATTTCCATTAGCATGTTTATTATATGCAATATATATATAAAATTTCCAATTTCTTTTAAACGGTTACAATATTCCAATGGTTGGTACATATATTATTATTGAAATTCGACTTCAACAGATGGAAATACTTTGAAAAATATTTCCTTACAGATTTTGGAAAGATCTCAAATATTAAGATTTATCAGATTTCACTAGAACGGAAATAGTGACGGATTTATGCCTTTTCTGCCCTTGATAGCATATCTTCGAGAAACTGACTAAAATAATAAATTTCTTGATTGATTAAGTATAACTATTATATAATTTTTCCTTTAGATATAAATAAAAAATATTATTGTAATAGAGTATTTCATTTTTTTCACTACTTTTTCCACAATTTGCCATCTAGAAATTGATGCACTCAGGATTCTTGAAAAAAAAACATATCATTTCGTTAATTAGAGCCAAGAATTGGCAGCTAACCAAATTCAACATATGAGCTGAGCAAAAGATGCATTCGGGCAGTGGGTTTAAAGACTAAAACCCTTTCTTTTGACCAGAAATTATCACCTCGTGTCTTAAATTGAAAAAAGTGTCTCTAAAACTAAGTTAATTTTTATTGCTGTATGATTTACTTGATCGCATAAATTTAATAAATTGCCGGCGTCCTGACTTAGGGGTCTTTCCCGTGATCTCGGCGTCCCGGGTTCGAGTCCTGGTTCAGGCAGGGTTGTTCTTCCCTTGTCTTCTATCTGTGAGATGTGTGAATATACACCCCTTCCCTGTAAAAAGGGTTGTGCAAGTATGTGTGGGATCTTCATTTG
Source organism: Argiope trifasciata (assembly GCA_026543055.1). Taxonomy (NCBI): domain Eukaryota; kingdom Metazoa; phylum Arthropoda; class Arachnida; order Araneae; family Araneidae; genus Argiope; species Argiope trifasciata. The sequence continues at coordinate 210,029 of JAPMOQ010021776.1, read as the reverse complement.
AGATAGAAGTCAGACTTCTGCCTTCGGGTGCTCAGGGGTCTTTATACAAAGAAGCTACTGCATCCACTTTCTGTGTTATCATGGACACGATATCATCATCATCATCAATTTAATAAATTTTTCTACAAGGCTGCCATTAAATAAAACACATCGATTTATAAAGAAAAATTTATCTGAGTGAATAATAACTGGGGTAGAATCAACGCTTCTGAAATAATATGCGTTTTTGTTCCTCGATTATTGTATTTACTATTTTATAGATTGAAGCTTTAAGCATATCACTCTTGTTTCCGATAAACAAAAGATTTGACCTGGATTTCCGTGTTTTTCTACGTGATTTTCCAAACAAAAAGAAAGAAAAAAATAGGATTCTAAAAAGAAATCTATGATTTGTAAAAAAATTATTATTAATTGATCCAAAAACTTCATGTTTCCCTTTGCATCGAAGCACTAAACTTCTAATTCATTACACGAACCACACGTTTCAAAACATTATATCATTATTTAACTTCTTTTGTATACATTAGATATATTGAGGAATAAATTTTTTTACAAAGAAGTATCTATTAGAACATAGAATTTTAATTTCTTTCTAAATTCAGTACTTTTCTTTGTGCTTGCATTATTATTTCTTTATTCGACATTGATTTTTGAATCATTAAATCCTGAATAAAAGAATTTCTTTTTACACAAAATAAATAACATAAGAAATAGCCACTCCCTTTTGAGTTCAAATACAGCATTCAAGCTCCTGTTTGGAGCTTTTTTTTATATAGAAAAATTAGTTTGTATAGAAACCTAGAGTAATCAGAATAGACATGTTCGGGCTTTGAAAAATCATAGTGTCTAATTCTTGATAAATGCTTTATATATCTTATAATATAATCTGTAGCTTCATCATTTAGTAACTCAAAGCTCAAAATCTATTAAGTTAATTTTAATTAGAGGAATACTAGATTCTTCAGCGGGTGTTAAGCATTTTACTTACTCATGCTGTGAATAGGCCTTAAAATACTTTAGATTCGTTGCCATTGTCAGTTTCGTTTCAGTTTTTATTTCGTTTCTTTCCGTTAGTTTAACTATTTTAAATTTATCTGTACCTGTCTATACTCGGTATAAAAATTGATGATTCATCATCTTTTTCTCAATTCCTACTATTAGTTCAGACACTTTTTCTATATATTTATTCATATATCTTGCTCAAATTTTCAATTATTAACAAAATACTTTTTATTCATCCACACAAGTTTATATGCTTTTTTTAAAACTTGTAATGGATGACACTTAATGTTAATATTTTTTAATATTAATCCATTAATTAAATTTAATTCATTTTTAATACTTTGAATAGAGTTTTGGCAGTCTGTAATGAAAAATGAAATCAACAGGCAGTAGTATAATCGGTAAAATGCTAGAATTTCAGTACTTTTCACATGAAGGGGAAGAATACGAGTTCAACTCTTGCGAATATCCATAATTTTCTGATGCTTAGTAAATTTTTTGATAATTATTAAATAAAAAGCAACTAAAATAAAATATTTCTTTGTTGACCTGAATATAGAATTTCATTAAAAAAAATTTAATCTTACTTGTTCGATTTGTAGATACTATCCTAATTCTAAGAAGCTGATCAAGAATGCAAGATTTTTTCAGAATTTCAGAATGGGTCTTTTTATTTTCTTTCTTCAGCTTTCTTATATGCGCCCCAACAGCATTACATAAATTATTTTCAGTTTAATAAAGCGAGTAATATTATACACTGTTCAACAGAAGAAAAACATTCGCGCAATTGCAAATGAATTGAAACACATTCAAAAAAATTACACCATATATTAATCAGGACAACAATCTGCTGCTCTTTCAGCTCTTTTATCCTTGGTAACTAACTACCTAGTCTGGCTAGTTAAAAATTCACCCCTGGACTGAGGGTTATATATCCTCAAAATGAGCAGATAAGAGAATGGGGATACCGACTTCTTTACTGACGAATACTGCTTTAACTTGTAAACAGGTTCAAGAAGAATACTTTTTTTTTGAAACTTGATATCAGTCATCAATATTCATGATTACACAAAAACAAACCCCACTGTTTTGATCATAATTGTTATCAGTGACCATGATTTACATACTTATTCTCGTGGTGCTGTAACTACAATGTGGTTTAGAAATGACTTCGTTATGCAGTGTCTTTGCTCATTTTTTGTAGCCATGAATATTGATTTTAATTGAAGGAAGATAATTCTCGCGTTTAGTTATCAAGCAATATTTAGAATGTCAAATATCTTTAATGAAATGAGCTTGAATCTTATCGAGCATGTACCATACATACTAAGAAAGTGATTTTATTCACTCCTTGAACTTAATCTTAATCTCTTCTAAATAAGAATATCCCTGCTTAGGAGAAGATATCTCAGACTAAGATTAGTTCTTTCGTTTTAATAGTCTGAAAAAGACATGAATTTAAAACTATTTTAACCACTTGCCTGATTATTCTGGGTTATCTCCGGTTCGGATATATTGCAGTTAATTATTATCCCGATAAAACTCGGAAGAAGTAGAACTTGTAAGTACGATTAGTTTTATCACGGTTTTACACGGCCTGGAGGAAACGAAAGGAAATATTCAGCTTTGATTGGCAATTTGACAGGTTTTGTTAGATTCGCGGTTCTTTTGGTGGGGCTGGTCACGTGTTTTTCCTATTGTAAAGTATACGTCTGCTTGTGGATTAGTAATGCAAAATAGTATAAAATAAATTATTAGTATAAAAAAAGGGTGGTTGCGTTGAGAAAAAGTAAAATAGTGGCCATAATGCAAGATGGCGAAATCGACGATTTTTCAGATAGTGATTTCTGCTAGTGAAAAAAAAATCAAATCCAATGAGACATTTTACTATGTGCTCCCTTAAAACAAATTCCAGAGGTAAACCTGTTAGAAAAGAGACCAAATACCACTATATAGGGTGTCAAGTATCACTTTGTTTTGTCCCTTGTTTCAAAAACTATCATACAAAGACTAATATTTAACTTTTTTCTTTCTCCCGAGATAACTCAGATATTAAACTAATATAAAAACTAAATGCTTTTACACTCAAAAAAATTAAACATTCAACTTAAAACCTACATATTTTGTTTTGTTTAGTTTCCTTCAGTTTAATAATAAAATATTTTTAAAATGTAATAATTTTTTTGCAATTTTTTTCACAAAAATTTTTAAGGGAAGTGGTTAAGACATAACGAAAAAACTGCAACGCTACTGAAATTCTTTTAAAAATACAAAAGTCATTCAATTATATGTTAAAATACTTTTTGTGGAGGAAAAACAACAATTATTTTTAAAAACTCTAAAAAAACTGGGATAGTCGGAACCACTTATCTTTCAATAGTAAATTGAAAAAAATAATAGCATCTCTGCATACGATGATTTCCCATTCTAATTTTATCTTAATATAAGTAACACTCATTGCGGTTATATATGTAGGCTCCATACTCCTAAAATTTCAACCAAATTTTGCATATTTAATCTTGAAGACAAAAGTAACAAGACTGCTCACTTTCCAAAGTACAAAAGTTAATTAAATAGTCAATCTATTAAATTTACTGAAATTTTGTCGTTTTTCGGAACTGATAATCTTACAAAAAATACTTTAATACCATCCTAAAATTCAGATAAATTTATTTCACTGATGTCAGTTTCATTTTGAATAATTTTTTCTTTAGAATATTATTATTTTTTTAAAATTAAATTTATTAAAACTGATGTTAACTTTTAATTATTCTACCACTATTTGCTTTAGTTTCTGTTTTATTTTAATACATATCTTTTTGCCAGATTTTTATTTATTTAGAAGTAATGATTTAGCAGCACATAAAATTGGCAGAGGCCAATATCTCAAATGGTAAAGTAAAGCTCTAGTAAACGAAAAAAGTAAGGCCCTGGACAGCAAATGAACCAAGTGTTGAAGACAGCAGTCACTTCTTGTTGAGAGAAATTAACCAATATTTTCTCATTTTTTTCCTCTTGGAAACGTCGAAAGTAATGATTTCGAAAAAAAGGTCATGCCCTCATAAAATGGATTTTTTACCTTTTCAATGTTGTTAATTTTATTTTTTATTTTTTGCAATTTTTCTTTCAATTGATATCAACTTTTTAAAAATCTTAATAAGGAACTATATAGGGTAGATACTTCATTGTTGGACAACATTAAGAATTTAAACTATTCTATTATTAATTTGTATAATTTCTCGTTTATTTCAGTACAATATATCTTGTAAAGGGCTTTGTCTAATATTATATCAAGAAATTAAGTTCTACATTAAAAGTATTATACCCGAAAGAATTTTAATCCTGAGTAAAGCTGGAAACATTACATAGTAGCAAATAAACCATCTTGAGTGGATTTTGAATTCTCTACAAAATCAAATGAAAATATATATATAATGGCAAATTACTTTCGTTTGGGATGAAGCAGAATAAATGGAACAGGATATAATTTAAAAAATGAAATTGTTATATTTTCGTAAACAGCAATTTTACTAAACAGAGCTCCTCGTGTAGTTCCGAAAAATTTTCCATGCAGTAGAGCCTGTTTTTGTATGGTCCTTTTTTTATGTAATTTGTTTTCGGCGAATTTTTTTGCGGTATATGAATTTCGACGGCTTTGGCACCACTGTGATGTTTTCTATCAGTGGATTCATACGTGTACACTTCACTTCAAGATGCTATATTCATTTATTTTAATGAGTCTCACGACAATGCACATTCAATTATTCGACGCACTAACAATATACGCTTCCTAGATTTATCTTCGATTCAAGTGATTATAGATTCATTTTATAGTGAGATTAAAGGTAAATAATTTTTTTGCGTTTGTTTCTATTTCTAAACAAAAGTACTCCCTTAAAATGAATAATTGCAGCCAAAAAAATGAAAAGACATTTCCATTAGAAACAAATATTTTAATATTAAATAGACTAATAGTCCATATCAGTCCATCTTTTGGCCATAACAGTCCATCTTTTGGATTACTACGAGTAGCAGTGAATTATGTAATGCACCTTCTGAAAACATCTATATGTATACAATGCGAAATTAACTTTTAAAAAAATGTTTTCAGATGAAATTTAATTATTTCTTTTGGATGCACTTTCTCATGCATTTCGTAAAAATTTGACGTATTTTCTAAGTGTGACTTTTGTTTCGCGGTTCCTGTCCATCTCATAAATTTTTTTTCTGTACTATGTCGTACAAATTGTTTATTGTATGTAAGTATTTATGAAATTTTTGAATATTTTTTGTACTGTTTCTTGTATGCGGTCCCTATCTATCGCATGTAAACAGGTTTTACTGTTATCGATTGGAACCATTTCGGGTCCATTTCTGTAAAAGTGCATTACAGAATATTTATTTATAAATATTCCGTATGATCATAGCTAAAAATCGAAGCTGAATGGAAAAGACGGCAGTCATCTATAATTTTTATTCAATACTCTGATCCACGAAAAGCTTATTAATTAAAAGTCAATACACGGAAAACAAAGCACACATGAGGCCTTGCGAAGTAAGCTAATCTTATTTGCTCCCCAGCAAGAAATTGATTCAATGATATTTTTTCGAACCTAAAAGTTTGAATGGTCTCATTTCATTATTTCATTCATTTAATTGAATTGCTCTTAAGTATAATTGAATAAATATCTGGTTCTCTGTCTACATATCGGAACTTAAGCCTGGCTGAATAATATCTGTCATTAAGTAAAGATTTTATTTATGCATTTAAATGTTTGGTATGGTTTAAAAGAAATCTTAAAATACATACTGACAAGTATACTTAATTTCAGACAAATCTAACAACAATAAAACTGGTTTCTCCTTACACTCAAGATACAATAACTTTTACAATGAAATATTATTTTGAAAATAAAATATAGTTAAGTAATCTTTAGTAGTTTAAAGGTATGCTAAAATACTTCAAGAACTGCTCACGAGTTTTCTTGCGCTGCGCGTTCCATCTGTTATTACTTCATAAATAACAAGGTTATAATTATGTTAGAAAGCACAAGTTTGAATCAAAATGTGTGGTCCCAGGGTTGAGTCTTGCAGATTTCTTTGCTGCCCTCAATGTGTTAATTTTTTTCTTAAATTTTTATTGATAACATATTAGCGAATAATTCGATCTTAAAATTACTCATTATTTATACAAAGTATTAAGTTCTTTATGGAAACTTCTTTAAAAGTTGTGGGGTTTAAATAAAAAACTTAAGTTATTTAAACTCCGCTTTAGTAAACCGCGAATATAGTAAATTGTCTGCAATCTGGGAATTGTAGTTCGAAAACTGTTTGGACGAAGTGAACCGAAATCATCTTTGAGAGAATTTTATCTTTCGTAAATAACTTTCCTGGAGCAGTTTCTGAAATTTTGTTTTCTTTTTAAGAGTTGTTTGAATGCTAAATTTTATTTGATTATTCTAAAGTAACAAAGAATAACCTAATAAATATTCTCTGAGCAGCACAGACAATTTCATAAATCTCATAAGCAGTGGAGATAGAGCAGAATAGACAGCGTGGAAAGAAATAACTGCGTCGTGTAGTTAATTGCTCAAGCATATGGCAAGCAATATCGGGAGACAGCTCCACGATGGCAGAGGAGATACTCGTTTATGAACATGTTTTTAAATTAAAAAATGTCAATGGAGGTACCTTTGTTACTTTTATTTTTACATATTTAATGAGAGAAAAATTAGTAATTTTAGTAAATAAATTAAAATTTAATTTAAAATTTAGTTACTTGTAAAATAATTTATATAAATAAATAGTTATTATAATAGATAAACAATATATAGACTTTAAAATGTTTAGATTCAATAAAATGCTAAGTAAACAATATAAAACATTATCTAATGTATTCAAAATACTTTTTATACAAAATGGTGTTTTTAATACATCACACAACTATAAAGTACTCGAATATTTTAAAAGACATCGAAAAAATTTCTATTAAGATCATATTGAACAAGATAAAATCGATTTAACTAACGAAATCGTTTTAAAAATTTTAAAAAAAATTCTTACAATTTTTAATTATTTTTACTGACCTTTTTAATTAGTTAGAATAATTCTGAATCAAGAAAATAATTTAATCCTTTCCATTCTAGTATCCTCTCATTCATTTTCACGTTTCTCGATTTTAATAGTCAAGAAACATATCTCTAGGTTTGTAGGAAATCTTAGATTATCTTAGAAAAAAATTAATTGTTATGATTATCTTCTAGAAGCAATAAAATGAGATCTTGCATTCAGCGGTCATCTAACTATTTTTCCCAATAGAAGGAGTGATATTGTGCGAACAGAAAACTCAAAGGAAGAGATAAAAAATTTCTGATCGTTGAAATATTTAAAATTAATAATTAACAAATAAACAGAAAGCTAGTTTAATGAATAAAGAATTAATGTAATTATAATTAACATATTTTGCTCATTTTTTATATATTTCAGTATGTAATTCAATTTGAAAAAGAAACATTATATAGACTTTGAATACAATAATTACACCATGAAACTTGTAAACACTACAACTGATATCTAACATATATAAAGTTTTTTTTTATTCTGATGCTTTATATAAATCCTTTTATAAATTTAACAGACTTAAAAAAAATATTTATGCATAGTTACTAAAAGGTAAGTTACGGAAGCATTTAATCAAAAAAATAAATAAATTCAAAAATACAAACAATATTTCATAAATTTTAGTTTTGATACCGAAGTAAGCAAAATTAATTCTGTTTATTGTTAATATTTTGATGAGAATAATTGTTTTGCTAATCAAACCAAGAATTCTATTAAAAAATTCAAATTAAAAACTTTCTAATTAGTCAAACTCCAGTTTGAGAATTCTTTTTTTATTTAACTTTGAAATTAATTATTTAGCTTAAATAATAGTTGATATTTCTCACCCGAATCAATTAGGTTTTCTTCGGTTTGAATAATAATAACTCTCAGAAAAAAAGCGCAATTAACACTTTGCCACAGTTCCATTTATTAGTGTTAGCTAGTGGAAATCTCTAAAAACTGCTCTGTGTTGCTATACGCAGTATTTCCTGTTATTAGTAGGGAGAATTTTGAAAGAAAAAAATGGATCACAGAAGCTGTCTTACCTTTACTACATTATCTGCACATAAAAGCGTCATCTGCCTATCATTGACTAAAACAAACAATAAGGAAGTTACAGTTGGTTTTTGGTGAGTTTCGTGTCGTTTCTGATCGTATTATTTAATTTTAATTCAATTCATGTGTAATCCGAGTTTACTTTATTGCTAAATATAAACATCTCCTCCTTTCATCTTTCCTCTCACCCTAAAACCCATCCTAACGTATGCGTAAAAGCGTAGAAAGTTTTAGAATCCGCTGGCAAATAATACGTTGTTTTCAGCAAAACACTATCAAATCTTTTACCGTTTTAAATAAACAAAAAGAATCTAAAATGTTTTTAACGGATTGAAACAACTTGTTTTTATTTTTAATTTTTAATAAAATCAACGCTGTAATTTTAATAAATCATTTGTGATTGCCAACTTTACATTATTTACAGTGTATAATCAAAAATAATTCCAGTAATGTTATTATTTATGTAGTTCTGTTGAATTCAGATAATTTTAATAGGATTTGTCAAATGAGGTTTGATTATTATTGAAGGGACTAACAAGATGACTCAACAAAAACTGATTACTAAAAGACTCTAAAGTGAACTTATTGTGCACTTCTTGACGGGTTTTGTCGAAAAAGGAAATACAATCTTATAAAAAAATTAATTTTTACTATTAACAATGTATAATTAATCAGTCATAGTCATGAGTATCAATCAAAAACAAGCATCTCAAACACAATAAATGCAAAAATTCCATCATGAAATGTAAAGACTTGCTATCTCATGCGTTAAAAAATTTACTTTAACCGAATTTGTCAGTTTTTTTAATTTTTTTATAGAATGAAACCGTCTTATTATCTGATAAGGAAGATCTGTTCCATTTCCAATAAGGGAATTTATATTTCACCTTTTGATATATATAAAGTTGTTTTAAAGTCTTTAAAAAATAAATGTTTCTTATAAGAATTCTGTAATTATCAAAAACTTGCTTTTTAACTTTTATTGCTTGCTTCTTTAAACGCACATATTTTAATAATAAGCAAATATTCATTTTGGTTTTTCATTTCTTTGCTTGCTCAAAGTTCAGATGAATTTCATGTCATGTCGCGAAACATCCTAACATTATAATAACACACCTGTTGATAACATTCAGAAGTAGTGAGATCATGCTGCATAAACTTCAAATAAAATTTTTTTTCATAAGTATGGACAGCTGTTTAACTTTTCTTGGACTGAAACAACTCGCATCAATCCTATAAAATGAATAAATCAAAGCATTGCCCCCATATGTAATTCCAGCATATAGACAGTATATTTCTCATTAAACTAAATTTTATGGCATAGTAATAGCTTTATAACCAAGAAATTATGTTCTTAAATAAATCTTCTGAAAATACCGGGAATCATTCAGTAAATGGACTGCTGACAGCTAAATTATGTTCAATAAAATTCTGGATTTGAGTTTTAGCTCGGTATTTCTAAATATTTAATCCTTCTTTGTATGATTTTTTTTTTCCTTGAAATAAATCAGGGTGATATAATTCATGCTCTAATTAAAAGAAAAATATTTTAAAAACCCTAGTATAAATATATAATATAAAATAATTTTAAAGAACAGTATGATGGTAAAATCTGTCATCGGGCAAATTTATATGTTAAGCTCAATTAAAATTTTCAGTGACCCTCTCTTTTAAAATTCTCCACTCATTATCGCTTTTATAAGCAAAAAAAAATCTCAAATTAATTATTAAAAAATATTCCAGAAATATCTCGTTTCTTCGAACCACTACAAACATCGGAATGATAAGTTCAAGCCCGCTATAATGATTGTGACATTTGATTTTTTTAGCAGCTACGCTCCTTATTACGCAAAAAAGTTGCGAGCAACAGCCAATTCGCAGTACAATTGGTTTGAGTACAATTCACTAAATGTTATGATGGAAATTTCCTTCACCATGCAAGAAAGGTTAAAGAAATCGGATATCTAGATGAGATCTTATATACAGTAATTCAAAAAAATATCATGAGACTTAATTTCAATAACTACAAAGCTATTTGTAAAACTATTTACCACATAGGTATCGCGTCTTCCCCGTGATCTGGGTATCCCGGTTCGAGCATGCTTGTTTTTCTATGTTCTATCAGGAAGATGTGTAAATGTGCTCCCATGTCTTTCAAGCGAATGTGACGCTTGATATAGATGTCGTACTCTTGCCCTAGATGGCGCTACTGAAAAAACAAGAGACATACATTCGGTTTAAATCGCTGACAGATAATTGTCAGCGGGCTTGTAAAGTGTTATAAATAACAACAACATTTATCTCATTGAAATAAAAAACAAAATGAATCAAGAAATATTGTAACATTTGGTGTAGAGTTTGTAAGGAAAACTTTATTGCTATCTCAGAATTATAATTTGATTTAGCTTTTTAAATATATTTCAGAGGCAAATGTGAGTAAAAAAAGGATTGGGACACATTTGAAATGAGCAATTCAACAAATATATAGCACATCAATAGAATTGAATTTATTAATACAGTTTTAGAGTATAATTTTAAATAGATAATTCACAATAGATAAGATTAGTTATAGAATAGAAGAAACATAAATATATCGTTTGATACTGAAATTTTGTAACTAATCATTGAAAAAATGAAGATGCAATTCGTTGTGTTGGACATATCTTGAAACTGAATGAGTATACTTTTTTGACATAATTTACAGGTTCAAGAAAACAAATAGTGTTGAAAAAAAGGAAAGATCAGGGCCTCCAAAGACATTTAATGAACGCACATAGAGGTGAATTGTGAAATATTTTCTCTTTAATCCAGAAACTAGAGCAATAAAATTGACTTTGCAATGGGAAAGTAAGTTTGGAAATTCTGTAAATCCTGAAACTGTCAGAAGTGTTTTAAGAAAACATAAATATCAAAGCAAAGAAAGCCCTACATCAGCAAAGCAAATCGACAAGCTTGGCAGACATTTGTTTAAAAGTTTGTAAAGCAATCGGAAGCACTTTGGGAAAATGAAAATTTTGTTGATGAAAGCAAATATAACTTTTTTGGGTCGGATGGCAAGGAAAACATTTGGCGGAAACCAAATATAGCTATGCATGTCAAATTTAAGATCTACAATCAAATATAGAGGCGACAATGAAATAGTTTGGGGTTGTATGACAGCCACTGATGTTGGGAACTTACATTTTATTAGTAGTATAATGAATAAATATGTCTATCTTGACATTCTTAAACGAAAGAGTGCAAGCAATCTGGAAATCTTAAGACATTTTAATATATATCAAAACAATGACTCGAAACAAATTTATAAACTACTCAGATATTTACAAGTTATGGGTCCTCTATCATTTTCCTAATATTATTAAAACTCCTGCACAAAGTTCAGACCTTAATCCCATTGAGCATGCATGGCACCAGAAATCGTATGAGAGTCAAATTTTTAACAAGTTGGATTTAAGAAAACATTTGGTTTAAGTGAGGACCAAAATCGATTAATCATTTTGCAAAAAATTGGTTCAACCTATACCAAATAGACTACGAGAAGCGAAAAAATAATATGCATAAAAAGCGAAATTGGCATATTAGGATGTTAACTTTTAATTTGCATTGTTTTTCTCTATTTAATGACAAGTGTACCAATATTTTTTTTTCAATTATAACTATAATTGCATTAATATGAGCGTTTTGTTTGAATTATTATGATTTGTATTTATCAAAATAATGCTTATTTCTTTTCTTTTTGGTTTCATATTTATATTTAAGAGAAATGTTATGATAAAATGTGAAATTGTGAGGGTCCCAATATACTTTGACTGACTGTAAATCGATTGAAAGGCAATTCCTTAACTAGTTTTCATTGTATGTTGTTTCAATTAATATTGTACGGAAAGCTTTCAGATAATTGAAGTATGGTTATATTAATTATCATCAATCATTTTTCAAATATAAAAAAGGGATCATTTTAAATAATAGAATTGGACAAATAGTTATCCGTGTAATAACGCGTTTTCTTTGAATTTCAAGACGTAATGAAAGAATCTTCGATTTATTTTCTCGTATACGGAATACAGAAAAAGTATTCGTTAAAAAATCTGAGCTCGAAATTTTCACGTATTTTGAGTTTCAGATCTGCTTGTGTTCGTTACACACATATTTAGCATTTTTTTTTCTATATGAATATTTAACTCAAAAATAATTTGAGCTAGACTGATGAAATTTTGTATTTAGTTTGTATTTCAAATCTATGGATTTCTATCAAATTTCAAACGTTCTCAAATCTTTTAAAGCTATAAATTCGAAAAAATCTGTAAAGAAAATAAGGGTATCCCACTGTAACTTCAATAGAAAGGTGGATAAAATATGGAATCAAATCCGTCAATATTTTGATAATTGGACTTCTCTGAGCAGGTAAACTCGACAATGCGAAAAAGCAAAGATATAAATATATGAAATACGATATGCTATTTTGTAGCTATAACTGAAGCTGTACCTCAAATTTCGATTTCAATCGGTCGGAAAAAAGGCATGCAAATTATACATTCGATTTTTTTAGTATTGACAGTAAGTCAATAGTAAAAGATAACACTTAAATCTCAATCTTTAATATCATTAGCACAATATCAAAAGATAACACTTTAATAGGCTATTTGTAACATTTATTCGTTAATAGTTAATATTATACAAATACCTTTATTAGATAGGACGCAATAAAGTTTCGGTCATACCAAGTCCACTGATTTATTTGAGTAAAAAACTTATTAAATTGATATTTTTCTAAATCACTTACATTTTCTTAAACATTTACATAATTCTTTATCAAATTATCATTCGTATATTGTAGAAGTTAATAAAATAGTTTCAAAAGTTTAACAGCAAAAATCGTCAATTTTTCTTTCTATTCCAAAACATTTTGAGCCATTTCCTTCCAATTGCTGAATTTATACGAAAGCTTAGCGAGTAAACTCTGTTCTTACATCAAATTCGATTCAAACGATGTATCTTAAAAACATTTCAATGACTTCTTATTTCCTTGAAATTTATTAAAGAAACGTGTTTCGATTGAATATAAACTAGGAACTTGCTCAACAGGAAAACGAAACCATATTCATTGGTTTCCGAAACAATAGTTCTCTGAAATTGAAACAGCCACTCCTCGTCTAATCGGTGAACCTTTCTAGATGTAACCGATGCCAAGGCCACGGAAAGAAACATTACGTAATGCCTGGTCTTTGACTTCGTCCACTGACCAGACAAGTTTTACTCATTCATTTTGCGGTCAAATGTGGTCTTTACCCGCATGAAATGCGTTTCCGATAAAGATAAAAGATACGTTTTTCTCAACCACCCATTTTTTTCTTTTGTTTTTGCATTCTTTTATGTGAATACGGTATCAAAATAGTTTTCTCTTCCTATCTGTTGCTCTAGTCATTCTTTTAATAAAACATGATTTTCATTTTTAGGAAGCAAATTTATAAAGCCTTGAAATAAATTAAGACTAAATATTTTTCTACTGAGGATCATCACATGATATTTCAGCCATAAACAGTAGCTAATCAGTGAATCAGCTAGTCATAAATAATAGCTTAACACATTGCGTATAGCCCGCACATTTTTGAACACTCTAGAAACGTACTTGGCAAGCAATAGGATAAATATATGAGCATTTTTAACTTAAATAAAATTAAAAATAATTGAATATTAAATTAGTATTGTATTTACAGAAAATATTCTTATATATTACTATATATTTTATACATGTTTTTTACATTTTAACTATTATTTATTTCACATGAATAATGCTTTAGAGTGTGATATTTGGTAAAGCATATTCCCTAATGCAATCGTGTTCGGCTCGATTTGTAGCAGTGTTTTGTTTTAAGACATTAAGGATTGCAGACAAGTTTTTTTGTGTGTGTGTGTTTCGCATTACAACTGTTATTGCTTTATAAATAACAAAGTTGTGATGATTTTAGCAATTGCAAGTTTGTCCAAAAACGTGGTGTCCTAAGCGTAAGTCTTAGATATTTCTTTGTTGCCCTTAATGTTTAAATATTTGCCACTGGTTGGTTATGCATCATTTTAGCCGCAAAAAACATGGAAGCGAGATACCTCGTGATCCTTACGAAGTGTGTTAATACAACTAATCCTTAAGACGTGAGCTGATTGTGTGATTTAACTGATTCACACTTATACTCTAATTAGATAGCTCCTTCGCTATTACAGATGATATTGTTAAGAAAGGCAATCTAATCAGATAATTTCAATCCAGACGAGAGTAGGAGTGGCGAATGTGTTAAATCATATAATATAATCAACTTAAATGCTATGTGTACTCAAATGCTGTGCTCATATAACTTTATTGGCATAATAGCTTCAAATTATAGAAACAATTTTTTTTAATTGAATATTTTAGGACTATACAGGAAATTTTATATATAAGATAAATTTTTTCATATCAAATGTATATAAAAGTAACTACTGAATCAAAAAAAAATATTTATAATTTGATAATTTTGAGTCTCTAACGAACCTAGAAATGTAGCAATTGTTCTTTAAGCCTATTAGTGTTACTGATTTAGAAAGTCTATCAATTGCATACTTCGACTAAAACTACAATTGAGTAACAGAATATGACGAAATTTTACGTTGAAGCATTTCAGTCCTTAAATGAATATAAACTCCTGTAATTATCTGCACATTCAGTAATTGACTTCTCTTGCAAAATAAGTCTTGACTTGAAAGTATAAAACGCCTCATTTTTATAATGCTGAAAACCAGAATTTCTTCTCTCGGAGTTTTTGCCTAGTACAGCAAACATTTTATTTATTGTGATGCAAAATAAATCTTGCAGAAGTCGGCTTATCATTTGAAATTTTTAAGATCTATTTTAACTGTCTTAATCTAGAATTTTTGCACTGATACCGGAATGTACTAATCGATATTTTCATAGTTATTCTCATCTGATTTTTACTTTGGTTTGCTACCAGTAATTATAGAAGTACAACGATTTCAAAACAAAGCAAAAAATCACTTGAGTCAGGCTAAATCCCATTTTGAATGAAATAGTAAAAAGAGCAGAAACTCAATATGATGGTAAATTTTGCTTTATGTTCTTGAAATCTAATGCTTAATTAATTAACTATAAAATCTTATTGTATGTGATACAGATAAATAATTCAAATTATTTGAATTTTACAAGCTTTTAGAATAAGTACATTTATCAAACATAAATTTGAAAATATTTCTTTTAAACAAGTTCAGAAAAGCTTTAAAAAATATTTTTTAATTAAGAAAATAGTTTTTGTACTTTAAAAAACCGTATGATTCAAAAGATGCATTTCTATCACAGATTTTAAATATTTTCTGAATTCCAAGTTGTCGTTTAGATAAAATATATATTCTGAAACATAATAAATATTGTAGTACTATTTAATTTCTGAGAGATTTATGTATGAAAATTATAGAAGTGATAGCATTCTTGCGTAAAAATAATTAATGACTGTTTTACAAAAAATGTAAAATTCCAAATCATTGATGTATGGTTTACAAAAAAAAATTAAATCCAAAATAATTAATGTATGGTTTTACAACTATATATATATATATATATATATAATCCAATATAAAATTATGATTGGTTTTACAAAAAAAATGTAAAATCCAAAATCATTAATTTTATATATTAATATTAATATGGTTTACAAAACAAAATGTAAAATCCAAAATCATTAATAAAAGGTTTACAAAAAAAGTTGTGAAATCCAAAATCATTAATGAATGGCTTAAAAAATGTTAAATTTATCTCTGATGTATTTAATCTTGTTGAATTTGCAATTCAGTTAATGAAACTGTATGCTTTTGTCTGCATGACTATATGTTTTATATTTTTTGACTTGTCCTTATTTCACTCATAAAAACAAGAATTTAATAGTTAATTTTCACTTCTTGAATTATAATTTTTTTGTTTTATATTTCTAAAACCTCATAATTTAAGAATAATTTCCTAAATACACTTTCATTTCATTATTTTTATTTAAAGATTCTCCCTCTGCAGTTTCAAAACAAACATTTCAAATTCCTCTCTCTCAGAAAGTTGGATTCATTACAATTGAAACAGTTTCACCTCCTTGATCATTAGCAATAATAATTTACTCAGCCATTTACAACTCAAGTTAACCTATTTATTCAGAAAAAAAAATGTCTTATTTTTAATAGACGCTTATAAACAACAACCAGTTTTTTTGCAATAAAATATTAAAAAAAAGTCACTAAGAGGTTATTAGTTCAAATTGGAACATTCTTAAGCCCAATGTTTTCATCGCATATTTATAATGATGTGTTTCAACTTGAGTTGGTGATACAAAAGTTACACACGTGTATTGTGGTTTGTTTTTCGCAATATTCTTATCTTTTACTTATTACCACAAATAATTTAATTGCATTCAATTACAGTAAAAACTTTTCTTATTCAGAATTGCCCATTCAGGAAATAATAAATTAAGAAATTATCAGAAATATTTGCAGATTTTTTTGTCAAACATTCACAAGTAAAGGAAATAAATTAGAAAAAAGTTTTTGGAACACAGTTTTAATTTTGTAAAAATGAGTAGCATTTATTTAAAACTTTGATTATTTGCTTTTTGTCTAAATTATAATCTATAATCGCAATGCGATCTTTGAATCTTTTTCTTTTTCAATTTATTACCAAATGACTCCATTCAAATGGCCAAAATTAATAAATTGATTAATTACTCATAATTAATAATGAAAATATTAAAGCAATGTATAATCATCAAAAGCACATGGCTATAAAAATTTACAGAATCGTAATAAGCTTGGAAGCGAGTTACAGCTTGTCTGAAGAATTCCTTCAACACAAAATAAAGCAAGTCAAATAGAAAGGTTGCTAAATTTGACATATTGTTTAAAATATAATTTTATCTGAATAATAATAAGTAATTATGGGTTTCGTTTTAATTATTGCTTATTATTATTTCGTTATAATTTTAATTGATTTCCTATCACCTCTTATATTTATTTCTTGCTATTGTTATACGCTATGTTTCTGTTCTGTAAGAAATATTTCAGTTTGGTGGAGAATGAGCTTTCTTGAGTATATTATATTTTCTGAAAGAATTGTAGCTGACAATGCCAAGTTTTAAAGGTCTTATTTATCTCATATAAAATCCTCAAATGGTTTCAAAAAAGTTTAAGCGTTAATCTCCCATACGCCACGTCACTGTTCCACGATATAAGAGTAAGTGTATTTCCTAGAAACGTTATTACAAAATATATAAAGAGGCTAGTTATTAAAATTAGATTGCAATTTTGTAAAATTTAATAAGCACAATTCTTTTAAACAGTTTTTGTCTAAAAAGAAACAAAAACAATGACAAATCCTAAAACACAAAATCAGTATGAAATGACCAAAGAATTCATTGACTGGTTTGAAAATGATTAAATGAAGTTGCAAAATCTCAACTGAAATATCTCCATTTGTAATACAAAACTGTACAATGAATATATATTTTTTAAAAATGGAATTAAGATATAAAGAGTAAGAAATACATTCATATTCACTTCGGCGCATTCAGGGAAAATATGCTTATAATGGCCATGTACTCGTTGCTAAATCTTGATTCTAAAGTTGATTTGATGTCTGTTTTTTTTTTCACTTCAAAACTTTAGTTTTATTTCACTTCGCAAAGAAATATATTAGGTTGGTGCGTATGAAATGTCGGATTCTTAAGTGATTGTATAAAACTGCATATCTTTCTTCAAAAGCTGTTTATTCAATCAAAGTATGCTCCATTCGCTTCAATACACTTCTCCCAACGAGATTTTAAAGCGTAGATGCCTGTCTTAAAAAAATTTTTGTCTTTAGAATTAATAAACTCTGATATCGAGTTTTTTAGACTGTCTTCATTTTCATAGTGTTTGCCCCTTAAAAACAGCTCTAAATGCTTGAAAAAATGAAAATCGGTCGGCGAGAGATCCGGTGAATATGGTGGATGCTGCAAAACTTCATATTCCAGTTCGTTCCAGCTTATTTCGCTCTGTCAGTGCGTGCGGTACCCACTTCTCCATCTTCTTAACCTTGCCAATCTCAGAAAGGTGTCTCAATATCGTTGTATGGTCAACTTTCATCCTGATAGCAAGTTCCCTCGTGGATACGGCTGGATCCGCTTCCACTAGAGCCTTCAGGTCATCATTCTTCACAGACGTTTTGGGTCTTCCGCGCGGCTCATTTTGCAGTGAAAAATCGCCAGTCCGAAATTTTTCGAACCAACGCTGCACTTTCCGATCGTTAACCGTATTCTCCCCAAACGCTTGGTTTATGTTGCGTGCAGCTTTTGCAGCACTATTACCAAGTTTGTACTCATATAAGAAAATGACGCGAATGTCGGCAGAATTCATATCGGCAATAAACTCAAAAGAAATAACAAAAGGGAAGACCTTCGAGAAAACCTATTTTGCTGAAATGAGTCTCTGGCAATGGACAATACGACTATGAATGAGGTTATGCCAAAGACAAAAGTATAACGAAAACAGGGAGACAAACGTCCGCATGTAAAGAGAATCCGACATTTCATACGCACCAACCTAATACTTTCAACTATATACTTTTATAAAAGCGCTTGCAACTGTAGTAGGTATTTACTTCTGAATAGCTTTTCTTTATTGTTTGTCAAACGAAAAATATAGTTTTTAATTGCAGCTGCATTATGTTTAAAGGAACAAAAGAAAGAAAATACAGTAAAAGCTTGCATCAGAGGTCACGCATATCGCTGAATACAAAAAAAAAATACAGAGTTTTATAAACATCTCGAAATTTAAACAGTGTTTAACAGTTTGTCGAAAGCATTTTCAAGAATAATCATCAAAGTCATCCTTTCTTAACAAATGAATACATTTTTGAAACAAAAAGATATTAAGATTTATTTGATATAAGATATGAATCAGTCGTAAATGCATCAAAACATCGGAAATTAATAGCTTGTAATGATAGTAAAATATGTTAATAGCTGTCTAAATTCAAGAATATCTTAATAAGCAACTGTCAAATATTTTTTTGTTTGGTATAATTTTGGTATTACTAAAAAAAAGTCTTTAATGAAATCCTAATTTCATCTTAGCAAATTATGTAATCAAAATCTAGTGCATAATTAAAAGAACTAAATTATCATTACAGGAATTTTCCATTACTAATTTAAATATTTAATAGAAGTTTTTAAACTTAATAATCCCTATTTAACTAAAACAGTATTCTTTGAAAAGATTAAACCATCTGAGTATATAAGCAACATTAATAGACTTTCCTCATAACTTTGATTGCTTCATATAATCATAATTGCCCTTTCACTTTATTTAGAAAACATTCCAGTTAAAATTCTTTTTTTTTTCTTTCATCATACTGAAATCGAATTCCCGATGTTTCTTATTCGATGCCGAAATATTCTCAATCCCATTCAAAAATTATTTGTACTGAAATTCGAAGGAATGCTGTTATCTATCAACAGGGGAGTCGATTTCTAGACAATATTCTCCCCCTCCCCTATTTTTTGACGACTCAATTATTTTTTCAACAATTCAAAAGGATTTCATAGATCTTTCTTTTAAGTATTATTTATCTTCTCAAGTACTGTTTGTTTTTAGTATTCCGATACTACCACTTTTCGAGGATCCTTTCTCATTAAAGGGTGAGATGTGGAAGGAGGAGCGTATTTCCAGAATTTTCGTCATTCTTTGAACTTTATCACCCCCCCCGTTAGATTCATTTTTCACGCGTTTCGTTTCTGATACCTTTATTTTATTTTAATTTAAAATTGCATGTTTATTGATTATACGCCTAATTCAAATGTTAATGCAAATTCTGCAAATTATTTCATGTAATATATTTAAAACTAGCCGCCTTCGGTGACCAGCTGGTTCGCCATGAGTAATGGGTTCTAAAATTTCCAATTAAATCACATATTCATTAGCCTTGAAGTAACTCCGGGCATTGATTGGCCTGAAATTAATATTTTCTTTAAGATGATGGACTGAAAGTTCTAAAAGAACGCGTTTTCCTAATAATATTTTTTAATTTTATAAATCAGTCAGCTTTAATGATTGATTTGGAAGACTGATTAATGTAGCAACTTTTCTTTAATATATTAATAAAAATATTTTGTAAAATATGGCTCACAGAGCAAAGTATGAAGAAATCTAAAACTCATTATTCATAAATGCATTGTTTGACTCAAACTACATAAAATGTAATTATTCATTTAGATCAAATTAATAGTATTAAACAATACATATGCCTATTAATAATATTTTACAAATTGGCCATTGGAAAGGAATTCGAATGCATATAATGTATAAATTCAATCCTGTATAAATAAAGATATTTTATTCAATTAATGATATAATTATTGTAAAAGATCATAGAATCCCTTGCCTTGCATTTTTTAAAGAAAATATCACATTATATATATATATATATATATATATATTTTATCCAGTCACGTGCTAAAAAGTTGCATTTCATCAGATTTAATTTGCGATGATAGTTTTTTTTTAATTTGAACTTCCTTCAAAATGTTGGCAACACGGTGATAAAACCTAATTTGTTTCCCTTTGACGTGCTCTTGCAGATTTTATAGAAACCTTAGCTTTGCATTTATTTCTTTAGAAACTATCACATTTTATAATGAAAAAAATATTGAATTAATGATACAGATATTGCAAACGATTATAGAAATATGCCATTAAGTCGGGATTCCAATGCATATCCTGTCTAAATTCAATCAGGTTTACTGTAAATAAATATAATTTATGGAATTAATGATATAGATATTGCAAACGATAATATAAACCTTTGCTTTGCATTTATTGTTTAAGAACATATCACATTTTATATTTCTTTTATTTTATCCAGTCACGTGTTAAAAGTAGCATTTCTTTTGATTTATTTTGCGATGATAGTTTTTTTTTATTCGAACTTCCGGCATTCTTTCATTTTATCCAGTCACGTGCTAAAAACATGGTTAAAATATTTCTTTAAAAATTCGTTAAAAATAGAAACTTACATTATAAATTTAAAAAAACTGATACCGTTAGAAAGCTAATTTTTTAATCTTTAAATTGATATAAAAATCATGTTTGTGCAATAATATTTTCGGAAGTTATAGCGAAAAAACGTCGAAATTTTGCTTAAATTTTAATTAATTCAAATTCTAATTAAAAATTCAAAAAAAGGGCTCCGAGGTGCACATTCCCGACCTCCAAGGTATACATGTACCAAATTTGGTAGCTGTAGGTCCAACGGTCTGGCCTGTAGAGCGCCAACACACACACACACACACACACACATTGAGCTTTATTATAAGTATAGATAATAATGTTTTTAAAGTAAGAAAATCAGTCTCAATTATATTTTTAAAAAATACGATTTAAAAACAATATTATATTAAAAACAATATAATATTCTTAAGACGTTCCATATTTAGAGCAACTCCTTGAACGAAAAAATGTATTTTTAAATAGATTAAATTCTTGATTATCTCAAAAAATTGTCAAAAAAAATCAATAACATATAAAAAATGAAGTATTTTAACATATAAAAAAACATTATCATTTTCTAAAAGAATAAGTCAAAAAATTTTAACTTAGTCTTATGATAAAATAATGCTTATGCCCCTTACGGTAAATGAAAAGTATTCTAAAATATTTAAGTTGGAATTAGTATCTTTCTCCTAAAATATTACGAATTATTTGCCATGTTTGCACGTTATAAAAATGCGAATAATCCATCTTTACTTAATTGTTATATGCAAACATCCCCTCCTTTCATTTTCCCTCTCATCCCTATTTTGACGAATTAAACCATCCTAAAGTTTGCGCAATGGAGCGGAAGGATTTAGAATCCGTTGGCAAACATTAGTAACTATTATCAGTGCTCAAAATATTTGTAATGAATGTATCTGCATAAATTTCTTGGTCCTTTTTTATTTTTGATATATGAATGCGATAATGAAACAAATTATTAATGCATGCAGTAATTATTACATTGTTTATAAGGGCATGCATATATAGTATTGATTATTATCAATGCGTACTCAAGTTATTTCAATGAATAATAAATTACCATGATGTATTATGAAAAGATCACTCTTTTATCATTTGCAATTATCAAAATTCTCCTCTTTCTTCCTAAGTTTCACAAGACGTTATAATTATCTACATCATTCCGGAACCTTAAAAATGAAGCAACAAAATAAACATGGGTGGATGAACTATCCCTCGAAGTGATGAAATAATAGGTGTATTTGCTCTAGTGAAACCGGTATTCAGGAGTTAATTCATTGTCGCTCACGTTTACAAAATGACACTTTCGTTTGACACAGTTCTAATGATCGAGACACGAGAAGTAATTGCCCAGTGATATGACTCCATTGAATATCAATTGAACCAAATATGGCGTCTGCATTTCAAATGCTATGATTATATTAATTGATATTATGATGCTTGCTAAAAATTACAAAGTGATATGCATTCAGTTACATAATATCAATATAATATTGGCTATCTTATGTAAAAAATCTACATATCAGTACTGGACCATATCGAAGGATATTAAAAAATGTCCATAAAGATTAGAATTCATTCAGGATATTCAGAAATGAATGGAACTTATTGATCTTTAACATGAAAACAGAAAGAGAAAAATCCTTAAAAGTGCATTTAGTAATCTGTCCACTATATATGCTTTGAATCCTATATCATTGCCATTTTACTCCAAAAGTAGTAATAATATTAGAAATACATAAAGGAAAAGTCTAAGATCTTCAAGAATTCAAGTTCACCGTAAACTTAGAAACGTATGAATTTGGCAAGAAAAAAAGGAAGTTTTGGCTTTATGTAGGGTAAAAAATTCATTTTCTGGAGTGCCAGATAATTAAAGAGATAAAAGCTCGTCTTTATAAAGGAAAAGAGCAGTTTAATATAAGTACATCCATTCAGATGGAGTAAAAATGTCATAGCCTTCTGAGCTTTGATAAAACTAAATTTTAAACTTAACCCATATGTTTTCTTTGTATACCTAGAAGTATACAGATGCCTATTCTTTACATATGCTTTAGTGAGAAATATTTTACCATGATTATATCAAATAGCGTAGGAAAAAAATTTTCTTTTCCAGCTAAAATCTACTTTTTATTCCGAAGTGGTCGATTACTAACGAGAGATACACCTAATCATTCTGCAAACTTTGAAGAAATTCACCTAGATATTTAATGTATTTAATTCATATATGACCATGATCGTTTTACTTTGAAAACAACCCGTATAAGATTTAACTTTAAGACGACTACCTTTGCAAAGACACTGTCAGAATCTCATCTCAGGGAGGAAGTGGGCATGGTTATCCAGACACTTTATCAAAATTATCCATACAAGCATAACAATATTCAGAAAAGTATTTAATCATCTTTCCATGTGCAAAGGGATTATTATCAACCCCCTAAGGACCATGATCACTCGAGTCTCCCTTTATGTCCCGCGATCTCGTATATGTAATCAGCCATTCCCGCTCTAGGAGCCCATGATCTCTTATACGTGATCTCAATTTGAACATTTTATTTAAATTTTTAAATGACTCTAGATAACTGTTTAAGTCCGCTATAATTTCAAATAATGTTTCACAGAGCATTGACATTCAACATGCTCATTTGTTTCCGAGATTTTTTGTATTTAAACATATAAACAATTATACTTTTTAGGCTCTCTCGAGAGGTTGGTCATTTAAAGGGTCTTAACTGCCTGCGCTCTGGGTTTACATTTATACTTTGACTACGATAGATAAAAGATTACTGATTGGCTTATGTGGCTGTAGGTTTATCGTTTGCATTTGAAGTGTGTGTGTGTGTGTGTGTGTGTGTGTGTGTGTGTGTGTGTGTGT
>JAPMOQ010021776.1:174242-185829 GCA_026543055.1 Argiope trifasciata | reverse complement strand
TGTGTGTGTGTGTGTGTGTGTGTGTGTGTGTGTGTGTGTGTGTGCGCGCTCGCGCTTTGGGATAGTTTTATTTTAATCTCTGAGGAAAAGACCAAAATATTTCAGAGTGAGATTTCTAAATTGATGAATGAATCATAGTTTTTTAAAAGAATAAAAATTGCAGTTATTATATTGTAAATGCAAAACTTTCAACGTAGGGCTTTGTTCCGAAATATGTTTTAAAATGTATCGGAAGCTTCAAATATTTTAGATATAATTAAATAAATTTTTAATATTAAGTTTTCTAATATTTTCCATATTTTGAATATTAATAAGCAAATGTATATCATTTTCTGAAAGTATATACTATACATAACTTTATTTATTAAAATTTTACGCTAATGAAAATGTTTCTTTATTTTATTTATTTTAAATTTTGCAATTCTTTTTTTAAATATCGCGACACTTTCATTAAAGTGTATTCAGATATTATCAATCCTAATAAACTATAAATTTCATTTATTTATCTGAAGCAATGATTTTACATGGTTTTAATTAAAATTAGCTTTAGCAGGAAAAATTGTTCTGGCCTGTGAGTGCGCACACTCTAGGGGAATCATTATTTTTCCTTTCGCCGATCCTGAAGGGCTTAAAGTGATGAATTAGGTCCTATGTAGAGCCCATTATGTTTGACTTACTTCGAAAAATAAATAACATTTAAAATTAGTAGAAATAATAGTAGATAAATAATAATATTAGTATAGTAATAATAAATAACAGTATATAAAAGAATAATAGTATATAAAAATTAGTAGAAATAATATTAAAGGTAAAATTTTGAGCATTTAAAAAAATAATTTTGATGGAGCTATTCATACTAGGAAGAGTGGTTATTCTGTAAAGTAAGAATATTTAAAAATGTCAGTAATCAATGCTGAGATATCACTCCATGTTTTTCCAAAGGAAATATCAAACTTTACTTGTCAAATTGTTTTATCAGAGCTGAAGTCATTCAGCTGAATTGAAAAGAAAAATAATACATTATGATGTTATAAGTCCTATCGCTACAATTTAACATGTTATAAACCCTTTAAATACATGATTGTAGAATGAACAAATAATAAGATGAAATAAAATTGCAATTTTGTTCTTTATTTTAAGCCATTTTACCAGGTGGGCAAAATTTGAATTATTAATTTTTATTTCATATAACCCCTATTTTGTTGAAACTTGGCATATACAGGAAGGACAATCTCTTCATAAGTCTGAGTCGGATCCGTTAAATATATATACCCTGCATTTAGAGTCGCTGTATTATTATATGTGCTTTATTTCTAGTGTGCATATTTTATTAAATTAGTTTCCTTTCCTATATTATAATGTGTGCTTTTGGTTTTGAATTTGCATGCTATCTTTTTCTTTTTCTTTAGGAGATGCATATGAAGTCTAACTTTTTTCAGACTCTATAATTTCTCTCCAACTTCACCAGCCCCTCTTAATCGTGAATTGCTTGGAATTTATGTTTTATTTTTTTAGTTGGAAATTATGCACCGAAAACGTTATAGGCGAGAACTTTATTGGATGTAAACAATGTCCATCGAACTTCCAGACTTTCATACTCATTTTGAATTCAACTTGATCACGGAGAAGACGAGATCTGCTCTTTATTTCACCGAAGGGAAGGGCGGGTCTCGCAGATCCTCACCTCGGTAATGAGTGAGCGACCAGGACGTAAAAACGTCAACCGAGAAAAAGAATGAGAAACAACACAGGGTAATGACAGGAGATTTTATCCTTAAAACATTGAAAAACATTTCATTGTTATTTAGATTCGAATGGTGGAATAAAGCATTTGTCAAAAACAGTAATGCATAAAGAAGGTTACTAATTTAGATATTAACTTATTTCTTCTTTAGTATAAATGCAGCTCAACATCTTAACCGTAATGTGAAGGTATCCAACTACAGTGTAAAGATGTTTTTTCCAGAAAAATGAAAATATTTTTAATGATCTGATTTCAATAAAATTTCATGAAATTTGATGTGTATTTATCCAAAACTTTTGGAATGAGATAGACCGTGGATTTTAAGATACCTTCATTTAGACATGTTTTACACACATTTTCAAAACATATACAAAATTTTGACAGAAAAAAGTTAACGGTAACTTCAAATTCTCATTAAATGTTTTTTTTATTTTTTGGGCTATTGCATTTTATGAAGTTTGAGCTATATATGAGTGAAATAAAAATTAAATATTTCCTTTATTTTTTTAACTTGATCTGTTTTTCCTACATTGAAAGTTTTGCTAAATTTTTTATTAAATAAGCATTTTTTTCACAAACTAAAGGCAATGAGTTCGTTTTTTTCTTCTAACCTTTCAAGTCTGTTTGAGCTATTTGGTGCATTAAAAAATGTTTGTGTCATTTTTTTTACTTAGAGTATCGGACAAGTTCGGAGACTAAGTGGAAAACATGGAAATTTATTAAATAAGAAATAATAAACGAAACGGAAATCTAATTTATATGAGAAGGTACCCCATTCTAATAAGCCCGAGTTTTCGAGACTATTAACATTTTTTTTCGATCGTGATTGTTTAACTTTTATTCGTTTTAATTGGTGCAATTTTCTTGTTATCCTAATAAAATCCACGAAACATTGAAATGACCATCAGTCATCCATTGTAATTCAGTTTTTTAAGTACTGCCCAAGCTTTTCATGACTTTTTAAAATAAACACTGGTGCTGATGTTGGACTGTTACTATTATACTACGAGACATTTTTTTGGTTGATTGCTCCAATCACCTGAGCCATACTCCATTTCTGAATAACATGTTTCGTTCCGCACCATAGAAATCCAAACCTTGTCGATTTTCCTAGCAAGTGACCAACTTCTCATCTCCACAACACAAACCATGCACTATATTGTCACATACCAGCCTAATCAGCTAATTTTATTCTAAAACATGTGAAATAAACTCTTTTTAACAAATTATGTTTCGTTTTTGTAAATCAATCAAAAAACGTCTATAATGTCTCAAAATATATTCAAATCGTTAAGAAACCTTTTTCTTTATATTCTGAATAAAATGGACCAATACAGTAAAATAAACAAACAATATGCAAAGAGTACAATAAATATTATCAAATATAAGAAATAATTCGCATCCCTTTTTTCAACAGCATTAATTAAAGCAGAGTACAATTTATTCATCTTACTTGCTATATATACACTATTCTAAATAATCCATCTGTATATCTATTAAACATTGAATATGTTATTATTTTTTGGAATTAATTATAATTAATTTATTAATACAATGCAAAATTAACAAATTGAAACAAAAACAATTCTTCATTAAAGCAAAATAATTGCTGACCCGTTATATCTTCATATGGTATTTTATATCTGAGCATAAAAGAAATGAAATATTAAGCACTGCTTTACTGTTTAACTTTAACAACATCCTCCCTCTAGTGGGTGTGGAATTTAGGAGGGGAGTTGCCAGCTCAGGGGTTGTCCTCGTGATCTGATTGCCTTTCATAATTACGAGATTCATCCAAACATATCCCTAGTGTTGCTTTAAAACGGGACGCTAATATAACAAAACTGAAACTTGACATTAACAAAAATGCATGCGTCCTTTAATCTGTTTCTAAAAATATATTCCTCATGCTCACTTGATGCATATAACTTCAGTCTTTAAGCGGCAACTTAAAAATTAAATGTATATTTTCTTTAACCGTGTGCTTTCTGTATATGCCATTGCTTAAATTCGGCATGAGATTATTTTCAGTTACTAATAACAGTATAGCACCAGAATATAACTATTCCGCAACTAATAGCAATAGCACCAGAACCGATACAGTTAACTAATACAGGCAGTTCTGTTAGAATAGATAAACTTTCTATTTTTGAGATTTCAAGTACAAGAAGATAGATACAATGTTATATTGCGAAAATCTATTTAACATGTTGCCTTAAACTGTATGAAAACTTACTTGCTTTTTTTCATTGTAGCGAAAACATGCCATGGCCAGTCAGTCCAAACGAGTTGTTTCAGTTTTCTCAATTCTGATTCAGCGGTATTAAACACAAGAAACTTAAAAATATTAAAATTTTCTTTCATAGAATGAATTTATAATTAACTATAAAAATAATTTTAAAAACTTCTTTGACTGAGATAAAATAATTTTCGAAGTAATTATGTCAACCAAAATTTATAAAACTGTGAGACGATGGAAATTTTTTAAATGGCTTACAATACAAATTTTTTTAAAGATTTTAACCATGAAATCCTTTAAGAACACAATTCATTTTTACATTTTTGAAAAAGAGTTTCAGTTATGCAGCATTCTCATCTTATTGTGGTCCAATAGCTTATTTCTAAACAAATAGAAATAGGCATATCACAATTATTATAGCGAGTTTGAACTTGTCATTCTGCTGTCTATTGTGGATAAAAGAAACTTGCGATTTCTTGAATATTTTTTTATCACTAATCTGAGATTCTTTGATATTAAAAACAATAATGAGTCGGAAAAATATTTTTTGTGTTTATGTTATTTTCTGTGTAATTGATATCAAATATCCCAAATAATTTTTCCTAAACCATGTAGCAGAAATTTACATGTTTATGTTTATTTTATGTAATTATATGTTTATTTTATGTTATTTTTGAAGAAAAAGTCAAGATAAGAGGATCACTGATGATCATCCAAAAGCAGATGGGTCACTTGGGTGCAAATACCCAAAATGCAAAAGATATTCTGCAATCTCATTACGTAAGTGGAATTAATTTATGTCTAATTAAGAATAATAATTGTTTTTTAAATATCACAAGGAATAAAAATTATACAAAAATATATTTTACATTTTGTATTAAACCTAACCATGGAAAGTTGCGTGATAATGGATATTTACACTATACTGTTTTGTCTTCATTTAATACTAGCCGCCTTTGGCGACCAGCTGGTTCGCCATGAGTAAAGCGTTCTAAAATTTTCAATTAAATCACATATTCATTAGCCTTGAAGTAATTCCGGGCATTGATTGACCTGAAATTAGTATTTTCTTTAAGATGATGGACGGAAAGTTCTAAAAGTACACCTTTTCCTAGTAATATTCTTTAATTTTATAAATCCGTCAGTTTTAACCATCGGTTATGCTTCCAAAATATTAAAAAAAATTTCGATGATGTTGCCAAAATATTAAATATGTTTTTTTAAAGAAAGCGAGAAAGGGAAAAAAAGTATTAAATTAATGATACAGATATTGCAAACGATAACATAAATATGCCATTAAGTCGGGATTTCAATGCATATCCTGTCAAAATTCAATCAAGTTTACCGTAAATGAAAAAGATTTATTGAGTTAATGGTATACATATTGCAAACGATTGTAGAAACCTTTGCTTTGCATTTATTTTTCAAAGAAAATATCACATTTTATACTTCTTTTATTTTATCCAGTCACGTGCTGAAAGTTGCATTTCTGTCGATTTATTTTGCGATGATATTTTTTTTTATTTGAACTTCCGGCATTCTTTTATTTTATCCAGTCACGTGATAAAAACATGGTTAAAATATTTCTTTAAAAATTCATTAAAAATAGAAGTTTACATTATAAATTAAAAAAACTGATACCAGTAGAAAGCTAATTGTTTTATCTTTAAATTGATATAAAAATCATGTTTGTGCAATAATATTTTCGGAAGTTATAGTGGAAAAACGTCGAAATTTCGCTTAAATTTTAATTAATTCAAATTCTAATTAAAAATTCGAAAAAAGGGCTCCGAGGTGCACATTCCGGACCTCCAAGGTATACATGTACCAAATTGGGTAGCTGTAGGTCCAACGGTCTGGCCTGTAGAGCGCCAACACACACACACATTGAGCTTTATTATAAGTATAGATTATATATTTATACATGGATTTTTAAAACATTTTTCCTCTAATCTAGAGCAGGAATTATATTAACCTGATTTATTTCACAAAAAAGAAAAAAAACATCCAAAGCAGAGTTAAGATCATTAATAAGAGTTCGAATTCAAAGGAATAATTTTTCCTGCTCCAGAAGTTAAAGCTTAATTCAAATTGAATGCATTCCATTAAAACTTCTAAGAAGAAAGGGTGAATATTTTTACTAAAATGTAATAATACTTTAATATGAAATGTGATAATACTTTCGATATAAAAAGCCCAAAAAATATCCTTACTTTACAGAGAAATCGTTGCGAGTTGAAATTTAAAAGCAAACCTTTGGTCGATACAAAATCTCATAACACATAGCGAAACAAGTACCAAGTGCGTTATGTGAATATTTGTTACGGAATTTGATAGTACTTTGATTAGGCCATTTTTACTCGATGGTGCTTTAACGTTAGTTAAATATACGGTTATTTTACCTGAGCTGTTATGTGATTACTTGGAGGAGCCTGTTTCGCTATGGGATTTGTCAATTATGTCGTTTCAGCACGATGAGGTCCCATTTCAAATCCTTTCATTCAAGTACTTTTCTGATAAGTACATTTACAAACAGCTTCATTGGATATATATGTCATTTTGAATGGCCCTTGGGATTGAAAGATTTAATTCTATTATATCATTGTCCGGGGAAGAGAATCAACGAGTAGACTAAATTTGATCAATATTATTATTATGGCAAATGCAAATCCTTTGTACTAACATTATTCAGTAATGTAAAGAAGAATTTACTTGATGTGGGCATTTATGTATTTCTGCCGAAGGGATTTATTTCGAGAAAATATAATTTTAAAATGACTTAAATTTCAAATTTCTATGAGTGCTTGTTATGATTTTAGTTTGTATTGAAATACAAATTAATATTTCTGTTTGTGATGAAGTGATTTAATCCGTTTCATCATGTGATTTATGGTACAAAATATATTATTTTTTTATATTTTGGCTGAATATCTGTTTTATTTTTTTTTTTGTTTAATGTTTATGGAAATAAAAAAGATATTTTAATTAAATTTGAACTTATTTTTTCAAAAACCGATTATTCCCCCCCCCCCAAACAAATTCTTTAAAACATTCATTTATTTTAAATAGCTATTACATAGGAAGTTTTATTGTTAAAGCAATAGAACTTTTTTTATGAAGGGAAGGGTCACGATTGTCTGATGGTAAGATCTCGACTTCGGAGCCAGAAGGTTTCAGGTGCGAGACCCGATTCCACCGAAAAACCGGCGTCTAAAGGGATCCAGTGCTCACAAAATCCGTAGAGACCTATTTCCCCTCCTTCTGGTGTGAAACTTATAACAGGGGATGCCATTTCATATGCCGTCTTCGTCATCTGAGTATGGCTCAAAACTACGAGGTCCGTCACAAAACAGCTCTAGTGTTGCTTTAAAACGGTATGTTAATAAAACTAAACTTTTATTAGAGTTTGAAAATCTTTTTATTAAATACCATTAAAAGAATGGGGGAGTTATACAAATGTTGGGATTTCACAGTTCTTTCTGAATTGATTCAAACAGCATAAAAAATATTTCTTAACATCATTTGAAACATTTTTCCAATTCAAAGTGAATGTCTTATCATTAGCTGTTGAAACATGATTAGAATGAACACCCTTTATACGTATTTTAATAAAGTAGGTCTAAAGAATACGGAAACATAAATTCAAAATTCAAAATAAATTATCTACTGTAAAAAAAAAATCGTCTCCTTCCAGATAAATAAGCATCTTTATGTCAAGAATGCAGTAAAGGGGTATTTGTCACAGCAAAAATCCCAAATAATAACATTCATTCTTTAAATGACAAACGCACGTGGGGAGAAGGCACGATGTTTGCCGTAAGTGCCATTTTATTATATTGACATTGAATTCCGTTCAAGCTTTTCATCACGTTTTTCTCTCGTAAATTTTTACGCCCAGTCAATCTGCCCTGCACGTTGTCTTATCAAAATAAAGCTGCAGCTGCAAATCAATCATCGAACCTTAAAGAATATTTGAGTTCAATCTTATTTCATTTCACGGATTCTTGAACAGAAAGAATGACGTTAGAACACTCAATTTCTTATTCCAGATTTGTTCTTTCCTCTTGGAAGAAAGAGAAGTACAACATGGAAAAGAGTAATTTTGAATGTAAAAATAATGCTTTCATCAAATTGAATACAAACAGTTGAAGATATTTGTTATAATAGAAATAGCTGTGAAATTACCTACCACAGAAACTATTCAGGCATTTTTTAATGTTAATATGTTAAATCAAATACAACTTCTTTGTTTAAAACAGTTTTATTTTGGTAGGAATTATTTGCTTACATAAGATCATCTCTTATGTCATAAAGTACATTTTATTTGCAAAATAAAGTTTGTTGATTATCAATAGATAGAATTATGTGTTGTCACTATTTTCAAAGAAAAACATCGTCTCTGATGTATTAAAATGTCTTATGTCAAATATGCAGAGTAATTATTTTTTCAAAATGATTAACTGTACCTATTAATTAAAGATCACTGTACCTATTATTAAGCATACTTAGAACTGTAAATTGCCTTTACTATATTGGATTACAAACACATTTTCTACCATGGATCCATGATCCAAGTTATAGGATATTAAATTTTTTTTTCATGTTGTACTTCCATGGTTAAGACAAAGACTGGGGAAAACATAAAAATATTCCTTCTGAAGCTATAAAATTAACAAATGAATTTACGTAGTGAAGAAAAAAAGAAAATTTCAATTAAAGAGTCTGAAAAGAAAAATTAAAATATGGTAAAATTCTAGAAAAAGAACTATGTAATAACGATGAAAGATTCGGAATCTGGCTTGTAAGTTTGTATTGCTCAATAATAAAATTCGACTTATAAAGTGGAGCGAAGAGCTAAGGAAGAATGTTTTAAATTTTTTTTGATGAAATAAAAATATTCAACAGAAAGTCACAAAACAGAGGTTAGTTAAAAATCCATTGCTCTTCAAAAATGTCAAAGGCACGTATTTGAGATAATGTTCCTTTCCACTGCATCACATCTATATTAGTTTTGTTATATTAACGTTCCGTTTTTAAAGCAACACTAAGGTTATTTCGGAAATAACCTCGTATTTTCGAGCCACGGTCAGATGACGAGGATGTTAACTGAGTTGGCACCCCCTCACCAAATTTCCACATAACACAAGTGGAGCATCACATCTGGAATGGAGGTGAAACAAGACAAACCTTAGTAGAGATATCAGTAAGGCTCGAAAAATGTAATCCTAAACCGTTTTTGGGCAGTATGGTCAGAATTGGCTCTTGCACCGTAAAAATCCACAAATCCTAAACCATTTTTGTTATCAATAGAAGTGTCACATTCTCTGTGCCAACTCGCGTGTAAGTGCAGCCAATCGGCAGCTCTCCACACATTTTCCTTATGTTTATTCAATCACAAATTGATTTTAATTTGCATTTAATATTCATATCTATAGACAATTTAACTCACTTCTGATTTAAATATTCTTACCAAATGCGCAGAGAGCGAAATTTTAGTTTTTCTTACCTATCCCTTCCTAAATTGAAGTCATGCTGCGAAAATGGGCTACACTTAAAGTTATTGCAACAAAGTTCTAGCCGTTCCCGGTCTCAGCGGAAAAAATTTTCGCCACCCTAAAATTTTAATACAAATAAGAAAATGAAAGACAATAAATGATAATAAAGAATTCAGTTGAAACCAATTTACAGTAGTTAAATTCGAATAAAATTTCTTACAAATCTAATGTTTTTTTTTTACTTTGATTTTTAGCTAAAAATGTTAATGTGTCTAAAAGAAAGTTTTCTCAAAAATTTTCTCAAATCTAATATTATACGGCACACTCCTATTTAGGACAGTGATTTATAGATTAAAAAGCGCCTATTTCATTTAATATCTATACAATTAATTATAAATAAAAATTCTATTGAAAACAGTTTGTAGCTGTTAAATCCGAATAAAATTTCTTGCAATCCTAATGTTTTTTTCTTTGATTTTTAGTTACAGATGTTGATGAATCTGAAAGAATTTTTTTCAAAATTTCGTCGAATCTAATATTAGTTTGCACGATATTATTAAGGACAGTAATTTATAGTTTAAAAAGGGTCCATTTCGAATAAATCGCGATTTTTTTTCAAGGAATAGGATTTTTAAAGAATCTTTATAAATGCACTGGCATTTAAAAATGTCACTACTCTCCTTTAGATGGCAGAATAAGATTTTTCATTTTGATAATTCTGTTATCGAATTTAAATCGGATTTTGAATTCGAAAGTTCAAGGTAAAAGTTTTTATCTTTTCCCAGGAAACAAAACAAAAAAAATTGGGAATTTCTTTTTTAAATAGTTTTAACACTACTAATAAATAGTGTTAAAACTATTATTATATTTATATAAATATTATTATTACTATATTTATTTTTATATTAAATATGTCAAAAAATTTCAACAATAATAAACGATTTTTTATAATAATTAACTAAACTACAAATAATAAACTCTACATTGACATTTTTTAGATATAACTATTTAAATTGTTATAAACGTTGAAAAGAATATAGGAAATGGGGCTACAAAAAGAATTTTGAGCTCAATTTTCTTTATTAAAATTAATTATTTAAAATAATTCCCTATTTCAAGTAATTTAAAAAACGAAAACGAAATAGCGAACTATTCGAAGTTCTAAGTGACTGATATATATACTCAATGAAGTATTATATTACATGATCCCTTTTTACAGATGGGCCGCGGTGGCCTGGTGGTAAAGTCTTGGCATCGGAACCGAAGGGTTTCAGGTTCGAGACTTGATTCCACCGAAGAACCGTCTTGTAAAGGGGTCTCTTGTACGTTAAATCTGTCAAGCCAAACGTCCTCCCGCTGGTGTGGCGTGGTGTGGAGAGGGGGTAGCCAGTTCAGATGTCGTCCTCGTCATCTGACCATGGTTGAAAATTACGAGGTCCATTCCAAAATATCCCTCGTGTTGTTTTGAAATGGGACGTTAATATAACTAAATTAAACTAAACTTTTTACAGATAAACATTTAAAAAAAATTACAATTCGGAAAGTTTACCTACCTACCAAAATACATTAAATAATAATTTTTACTGAGTTAAAATTTTGTTAAAGGGAATTGGAATTAACTGTATAGTGAGTGGCACTTTACTAAATTTCTATGTTTTAACCATACATATACGTCAATTTACACTTGCGGTCTAAAAATTTCGATTGTTTTCTAGAAAAAAAAAACAATGATGGACTCAATTTTGATGGGCAAATTTAAATGTATAGGAAATTAAGTGAAAAAAAATCCCTTTTTAGTACAAAATTGAAAACCATAATACAAGTGATTAAAAAGAAAAGAGAAAATTAAAGGAATCTCTGCTTTAATTTTAATGCGATATTAATCGTTTTTAAAATATATATATAATCTTCCTTGTGCTGATATAGATTTAAACAGCTATGTAACTTCATATTTCATTAATTTTCCCTAATTTTAATATTTTAATTTTCACTTCAATTTATATTTTAATTTAATTCAATAATTAATTTATTGGGTTGTTCGGAAAGTCATTTCGTATTTTTTTGTCAAAATGAAAAGAAATTTTCGTTTAATGAATAAATTATTTATTA
>JAPMOQ010021776.1:46169-154242 GCA_026543055.1 Argiope trifasciata | reverse complement strand
ACTATGCCTTCTAATACAAAATGATGGATGGAATTATGCTTCATAATAATTCTGAAAAGTTACAAAACAATCCGTTTTTTAATAGCAACTTTCTCGTTAAAAAGAATTCTTTACTTGAAAAATTGTAGAACTGGAGAATAACAGTTAAGAAAGACATGTATGGGTCTTTATTCATAGACATATTATTTTAAAAAAATATTATACAATCACTTAAATTATTTAGGTGTCTATTATTAATTATTCCCAATGCCTTTTAATACAAAATGATAGATCCAATTATGCTTGATAATACTAGTGTAAAATTATAAAACAATCCATTTTTATAGCAACATTCTCATAATTTTTTCCGCTTTAAAAAGAAAATTTAGGAAGAAATGTAAGAAAGACAAGCATTGAAAGCATTTATTTCTCATTGATTTATATTACCAATTTTCATTGTTTGAAGCAAATAATTTGCGTAAAATATCTCGACTTTTAGAAGAAGATTACTTTCGCTCGGACTGAGTATCTCAAGGCTTTCTTCTGAGCCTTTTTTTTTATCCTCCTGACTGAAGATCGAATCTCTCCCTTGCGACAGACAGCCACTTTCACTTGGATTATGCTATTGCATTAATGAATAGATTAGGCGAAATGGGTTAAATTTAGAGCCAGCCCCAATGTTCCCTTAACCTACAAACGGAAGGAGTGTTTTTATAAAGAAAGGGGTGGACGAGTGTTCCGGTCCACTTGTCGAACGAGCAGTCGTGCGGCTGAAAGTGCCATGATCAGACTGTGCGGAGTGGTGACGCTTCTGCTATTCTCAATAGTGCGCGCTTTCCCGCAAGGGGCCCCCGCGGAAGCATGCGAATCCCTGCTGCCCCGCCATTATGGAACGGAGTCCAAAGATCCGGAACATTCACCCTATTCATTTCTAGCCTCATCTAATCAATACCATTACAGAATGGATGGCATTCAAGGTAAGTAATTATCCTACGATATAGAAAATGATTATACACATCATTTGGGAGATGAAATTTTAAAAGAGTGTTTATTCACATCATTTGGGGGAATAAATTTTAAAAGAGTGTTTATTCACATCATTTGGGAGACTAAAATTTCAAAGAAGGATTATTCACTTCGTTAGGGAAACGGAAATTTAAAAAGTGATAATTCACTTCACTAGAAGGACTAAAGTTTAAAAAAAGTCAAAAATTTAAAATTTGCATACTTTGAAGGTGCCATATCTTTATTTCAAGAGGTAAATATATTATAATTTCATAAAGTAATATATCAGCATGAAAATAATTATCTCTTTATATGTGTTATACAAAAATATAAATATACTCAATTACTAAATAATAAAATTTCTCATTAGTCAATAAAACAAACTCATTCAGCTATCGGTAGATTACCTTTTGAAATATGAACTTAATGCTTTCGAGAAAATATATAAACTACTGAAATCCTGTTAAATTTAAATGGTCTACTAAAATTGCTGCATTTTATTTCATTGTCAATTAATTTAAAGAATATAATCGTTCGGCAGTGAGGAGTTAAATATCTTTTTACGATTTTAAATCAATAGGAAATTTTATATCAAAAACAAATAGATTTTTTGCAACGAATTAACCTTTTTTGTAAACAAATCAACTTTTGACCATAATTTTTTTTAAATCGTATTAAATTGATTAGCGTAATCATTTTTTTCCAAAAACTGTCTGTAAATGAAGTTGGGTTTTATTTTTTTCTCATAACTTTTTATGTTAATTCTAACTATTCAGATATGTGCCATGATATTAAACTAAAACAAAAAAAATTATTAATTACTATGTTTCATATCTTATAAAGAATTAATTCCTTACCAGAAGTATTAAAAGTATAGCCATTTTCCTTTGTTTTATTAAAAACGACTTTTGAAAAAGATAATTGGGATTTTTTCATAGAAGTAATTAGCCGTCATATAAAAATGACTTTTTGACATGAAAATCCTTAACTGCTAATTCTTCAAAATTTATTTTAAATGCTTTACCCTCTGGGAAAGTAATTAAAGTAAAGGAAAAATTACTAAAAACTCCTTGAAGCAAAGTAAGAAAAATAAAAATAAAACGACTTTATTTGATAAATGCTCAGTTAACATTGCTTTCGAAAATTAAATCTTTTTTATAGTTAGCTCATTAAGAACTCACGTAAATTACTCACCTAAAACTTCCGAATTGATCAGAATTTTAATTATGTGTATCAGTAAGCATATATTCTCTTTAATTTGATGTAAAAGAAACTTTTCATATTATTTATCAGAAGTAAAACTGTATAACTGCGCTCTTTTCAGCTTTAAAAGTAGGTTTAATACGAAATTTATAAGAAATTACCCAAATGATTGGTTTCTACTTTATTTTAATAATTTAAAAATTACTCTATATTCTAATGTTATGATCTAAATCACGAACAACCATTTAAATTTTTAATTAATTGTAAAAGTTTAGGTTTACTTAAATTATAAATAAAACAAAAATCGTAAAGCTAGCTCTAGTATTGCTTTAAAACGGGACTTTAATATAATTAAACTAAACTAAAAACCTTAAAACTTTCAAAATGCATTTTGGAATCACGTAGTCTGAATTCTCCTTCTAAAAACTCATAAACATGTTTGAATAGCTATTGAATTAATAATAATTGTTAGTGAGATTTTTATTTAAAGAGTAATATTTCCTGGATAATATCTATGTGTTCAATCTTTAATATTTGGAAAGTGCTTAAAAGTTCCTTTGTAACTATCCATATGCCTTTGTAATATGACAATTTTTCTTGACTATATTCACAAGAACACGAATTCGTTTCCATAAGTAGAAGAAGTAGCTAAAAACAATAAATAATTCACTTAAATTAAATAAAGTTATTTTTAATAATTACAATGATTTTTCTTTCTTTTTTGGTGTTAATCTGCAACAAATTTTATGTACTAGTGTCATGCAGTTTAAATCAAATATTTAAATTTATAAAATTTAAATCTCTACCGTTTCATTTTTATTGTTTCTAAACTAACTTTAGTTTATATCACACTTGAAATTCGTTTTCATTCGTGGGTAACAAAATTTTACGATGTCCGGTAATTCAGTTCTATATCGATATCTTTAATCCTCCACATCCATTGCATTTCTAGAAAAAATTACGTTTTACTTTACTTGAAATTATATCTTAACCATATTAATAATTAGAATTGAATTTTTTGATATTGCTTCATACTAGAAAGCTACAACAAAAAATGTGTTACAACCGTTTTATTCAGTCACAAATAATAATTTAATTTTCATGGCATCATTAACTTACATAAATTTAGAGAACAAAAGTATCATTCCATTTTTAGAACATAACACAAATTATTACATGATATTGCTGTAAAATTTCAAACATGTCACTGGTTGCAGAGTATTGTGTGTATTTTCCTCTTAATAATATCATTTGTCAAGAAACTCTTACCAGTACAGTAGTCCAGTTTCCTTCATATTTGTCTACATTAGACAATTTCAAAACAGTGATAAAAATCTTGGGATAGCCATTTGAAAATACACAAATAACAGTGGTATTGCTTACAAAATGTGTAAGTGTGCAGTGCACTGGTTTAACTTTCATCTACATTTAAAGAATTCATGTGGAAAAGTTTCTGACGGGATTATGGCAGCATTACAGGAATTAACAGATTTTAAACGTGGAATGGCAGGTAGAACTATATGCATAGGACAGTGCATTTTGAAGATTGTTAAAGAATACAATATTCCAAGATCCGAAATATCAAGAGTGGGCCTAGAATATTTAATTTCAGGCGTAACTTCCCATCAGGAACCTACCGCTGGCACTTAATGATCGAGATCTGCGAAGTGTCAGTGTTAACATACAAGCAACACTGTTTGAAATAACAGTGTGAATCAATGCCGGATGCACAACAGACGTGTCCGTTAGGCCAGTACCGTGAAATTTGGCTTTAGTGGGGGAAGGGGGGGGCAGCAGAAGATCGTCTTGAGTATCTTTACTAACAGAATGATATCTCTAGCAGATCCTCTGTTGGACTCTAAACTACTGGAAAACAATGATTTGGTAAGATGAATCACGATTTCAATTGGTAAGACCTCATGGTAGGGTTCGAGTGTGAAATTAACTCAACGAAGCCATGCACCCAAGTTATTAACAAGGCACTGTGGAAGCTGGTAGTGCATATATAATAGTATAAGCTATTTTTACGTGGAATGAATTGGGTTTTCTGATCCCACTAAACCGATTGTTGACTGGAAAGGGCTATAGTCAGCTCTTGGAGACCACTTACTACCATTAATTTACTTAATGTGCACAAAAAGCAATGGAATTTTATGGATGACAGTGTACCATGTAGCCCAGTCACAACTGTTCATGATTGATTTGAAGATTCTGAACAATTTCAGTGAATGATTTGATCACCTGGATTACACAACATAAATCCTATCGAGCATTTATGGAATATAATCTAGAGGTCAGTCTGTGCCCAAATTTCTGCACCAGCAATACTTTCACAATTATAGATGTCTATTCCAAAAAGTTCGCAATTATGGATTCAGAATGGCTCAATATTTCTGCATGAGGTAAGATATTCCATAATTTTGTCACCTCAATTTAGTACTTATGAGATTCGAATAGTACGCGTTGACGACGGATAAAGCAGTTTAGTTCTAAAAATTGTCTTGTCTTCCATGAAGATTACACTTATCTGCATAGAGATCATCAGTCCCCCTGAACTTTCACATTGTTGTATTTTATAGTTAGAGCTTATATCTATATTAGTTAATCAATTTTTTAATGATCTCTTATGTTGATAAAAACGCTGAGATTTCGCTGTCTTTATTTTAATGTGAAATTCTGGACTACATTCTCTCAACTACAATACTGCAGCAGAGTATAACATTACCCCAAAAAATTCAAAATTTCTAAGAAAATCTCGCAGTTAGTTTGTAGTGGAATGGAGTCTGCCACGATGAGGGCAGCCTTTTTTCGTCTCATTGTAGTTAGGAGGAATCTTGCGTTTGTTTCATTTCATCCATCACCCTTTACTCCCAATAAATAATAATAGACCAAGGTCAAGGTCACTAAAAGGATTTATCGTAAATTTTCCTTTTCAGTTTTAAATACAGGAAATACGAAATGTATTGTTCCATTAGACATTGCCATCCCTCTCAAACATGCTTCTGTTTATATTTATACAACTGATTCTTATTGCTCTGTTTGAACAGTAATTAAGAATGGTGCAAGACGAAAGCTTTGTGTTTTATTGCCTGTAATAAATTTCCCTACAACTCTAAATTTAAAATGTTTAAACTGGAAACAAGCTAGTTTAAAATGACTGGCACTAGCCTTAGTCTAGATGGAGTCATAAACAACATGTTTCGTCATTTGATTGTTATTTTATAAAATTGCTATCAAAATTCCGTCCACCTTGCGACTCCTATAATATGACTGTGTTAATGTCATTTTTATTCTGGATCCGATTTCTGACAATGAAATGGTGGATTTTATTGTAAAATCTATGTGGATCAATTGTAAAATTTTCTGATCCAAAGATTTCGTTTATATTTTGCAATAGCCCTTAATTATTCGTTGTTTTTTTTTTTACGTGACAAGAAAAATGCATTCTGCATATTTATAATAAATAAACATTCTGGCATGTCTACCACTGATTTGCGGTCTATTTTTTTCCAGAAAATTGCATCGCCTCCACATATATCATTTTCCGTATATTCCCTTTCTGGTATCTCATTTTTGGCGAAATACATCAATCTATCCCAGGCATCATATTATTTTCACTTAGAATCATAATTTAATCGATTTTTTTTAAATCTTATCATGATCACTACTTTAACATAGTAGGATTTTATGTTGAGAAATATTTGTAGCATTGAAATCTTTTTTTTTTCTGATTGTGTTTTATTTTGATAATAATAAACTATAATGTTTTTCATTTCCTTTTTAATCATATTTAAAATGAAGGGATACCTTATGCTCATTAAAAATTTCAATATTTCAATATATGATTTTAATCTGTGTGTTGCGCAATTTAAGAATTTATCTCATGAAAGGAGAGAGATCTAACCAAGTAAGTATCATTTTCACTGTTATGTGAAATATTCTCTGTCAAAATGTTTCACATGATAGCGAAATAGGCATTTTGTTCACTACCATTGCCAAAAGAAGCACTGAGGCAGTCTATTGCATAAACCATGATATGAAGGTAAAATAAAATTTGAATGAAAATGGACGCACCTAACCAAGTGAGTATGCTTTTCATTATTATGTGAAACATTCTCTGTGAAAATGTTTCACATGATAGTGAAATCGGCATTTAGTTCTCTGTCAAATCCAATAAACGCATTAATATAGTCTATTGCCTAAACCGATGATATGAAGGTAAAAAAAATTATGAATGAAAATGGATGCTGGCAGAATTACACAAATAGCATAGTTTGTGTATTTAAATTTATATTTCTATTGTTTAATTCTTCTTGTAGACTCCATAATCCAATAATTACATAAATATCTATAGCTTCACTTCAATATGCCTTTTGTAAAATGGAATGCAATTTGAATGTTATTGACGCGATAAAAGAGAGCCATATAAAAGAATTATTACTTAAGCGGACAAAAGTATCTTTTTGTATTGCGCTATAATGCTTTCTTCTTATCATTATTTATAAATTATGTATAGCCTTTTATAATCAGGACAATGATTTCGAATTATTCTGTATATATTAACATATTCTTTTGTTACACATTCAATTTACTTCTTTACTTTTACTTTTATTTTATAAATATAACCTAACAAATATTATTAATTTAGTTTCAACAGCAACAGAATAAAATTTCTTGTATATACAGTAAATGGAGTTATAGGTCTGAAAACCTTTGACTATTTACAAGACAATATTTTATATAGGACATTGTTCTAGTGATCTTTATTTTTTACCTCACAGACTGCACTTTATTTTATATTTTTGTTTCAATTTCAAGTTAAAACTCTCTGATAGTAGGAGGATTTTAAGTATAAAATTAAGATTTTTTAAAACATTATGGAACGAATGAAAATAATGAATCTAAAGAGAATACTTTTAGCTATTAGTGACTTTCTTCAAACGCATAGTTTGACTGAAATAAATCAACTCAATGTTTTAATCTTTAGTATTATTGATTCGAAATAACAGAATTAATGCAATTGTTATGGCTAAAGCGTACTTATAAATTTCTCTACTGTATAACTCTGCATAAATTATTACTAGATGTTAACTAAATATCAAGTTACATGTGCAATTTTGGCAAATATTGAGGTAGATTGCTATATATTTTTTAAATGATATCATTTTTAATTTGGAGAATGTTTAATGTAACATAAATACCAACGTTATATTAAATAGCTTTTAAACGCTTATAAAGTAGCATTCATGAAGAAAACGTATATCAGTTGAGAGTTTTGTCCAAAGAAGTAAGATTTTTAGAAGAAAAATCTCAAAAGTATAAATTAAGTTTGACTAAAAATTAATTATCCAAGTCATTTAAAGTGACCATTGACAATTACTCTACGTCACATTTATAGAGTGTTAGAAAGCCACTGAATGATGGAAAGAAAATGTGAATAGCTTCGAATTTTTGTGCACAGAAGTAGGATTCTTAGAAAAAAATCCCGAAAGTAAAAATTAGATTTAACTAAAAATTAATTCTCCAAATCATTTAAAGCGACCAAAGTCGATTACCCCAGACCACATTTATAGAGTGGTAGAGCACCACTCAAGGATTAAATTATCTGAACTACAAACCAGATAATTACGTATAAAGCATTTCCCATCCTTATTATGCAAACTTTGTAAATAAGGCTAAATTTGGGACTATTTGTAAAATGTAAATTGGGAAAACCGTATGGTCCATTAATTATAATTGACCATAATATGTTTCACGCTAAAAAAGCAAGATTCAAAAATAATTTTTAAAGTATTCCGAGGAGAAAAGTTTGATCATCAATGGATTGCTGAGATTTTGAAAAATAATCTGTGATTGTGTTCAGCAAAGAAACTAAAAAGAGAATGAAAATAAAGAAAGCAGGGGACATTACTAGAAAACCTGTTATTTGAAAAAGGAAACTAACTGCTTTTTTTAGATGACAAACAAAGTGGCGAGAAGTTCGATCTTTAATCGTAGGAAAAATCTTATGGTAACAGATACTGAATGGATGAATATTTTTTCCATGAAAATTACTGAAACCGAGATCGTAAGGATACAAAAATATAAACAGATTTTTCGATTTCCTTGTACATGCTCCACTGCATTTTTAATGTAAGCAGGAAAATCGTACACACAAGAGCTGTTATTTAGTTCATTGATAACAACAGTCGTAATGAAGAGTCGCTTAATGCTTTTTGACTATCATCTGAAATAGATAATTAGATGTCTCATAAATGACCGAAGAACAAAGCACAGAAAGACACAGACGTATTGGATATTTAGTTAAATAAAATCCATTAACCGAAAATATTCAATATTTTTTATAGGATGGATGTTTGGATTTTTATGGAGCAAGGACCAAAGCTGACCATGCGGTGCCAAAACACAGTATTTTTTAATAGAAATTTGAACTTAAATATAATTTAATAGTACAAGAAAATATAATAGAAACCTGATGAAACAGTTCAAAATGGATCTATTAATAATTTAGCGACACCTTAAAGTATCCAACTAGATTCGGATACGAACTTTTTAAAAAAGAATACATGAACATCTTTTTACTGTACCAAATAACTGAAACAGACT
This sequence comes from Argiope trifasciata, assembly GCA_026543055.1. Classification (NCBI taxonomy): domain Eukaryota; kingdom Metazoa; phylum Arthropoda; class Arachnida; order Araneae; family Araneidae; genus Argiope; species Argiope trifasciata. The sequence goes on along the minus strand of JAPMOQ010021776.1, from coordinate 145,449 downwards.
TGAAAGATCACTATCAAAACAAAAAAAATACTCATTGTCTTTGATTTTTGAAAAACTGCGTATTTTATGAAAATTTCGCAACCTTTTAATGTTAGCCGAAATAAAATAAGTTTAAAAAATGGAAATATTTTACTTTTATTTCACCAATATATAGCTCTAACTACGTAAAATGTAACAGATCACAAGATAATTTTTTTTATAAATAAAATGTTTTTGATCAATTTAAGTTGCTGTTAATGATTTTTATCAAATCCGGTCTATTTTATTAACTTAAAGTATATGTAAAACATATTTAAATGAAACTACCTTAAAATCCGTGGTTTATAACATATTCAAAAGTATTGGATACATGCATACTGAATTTCATGAAATTTTATTGAATTGATTTTCAAATTTCATGTTTTCCGTGAAATAATCACAATGAAATATTCATTCCTCAGAAAACAAATTTAAATGATGTACTTGTAAATTAGTTCATCCAAATGCGCAGAAAACAAATGTAGTTTTCATCCTTTTTTTTAACAGAAATGCCAAAAATAAGAAAACTACGGCTCAGTAGATAGAGAGTTAGTGTAAACATTTCAGATATTATTTTTTAGAATTTTAGGGTAAAACTTTCATTTCCAATTTCATTTTTATTTTTTGTGCAATAATGAAACAACTTTATCTATAATTCTATAACTAATATTAAAATCAAAGTTTGTTTTAGAATCTACGAAGCTTGGATTTTATTTTCAGATTTAAAAAAAAAAAACAAATTTCTCTACAAAAATCATCTTTACAATCTATCGGATACCTTAAATGTGTAAGTTTAGATAATGCAATACAGCTTGAGGTCCTTTCTTAATGCAAATGATTCAAAACTATGACAAATTCCATTATAAAAAATATATCAGGAGTTTCGATATTGTTGCGAAAAATATCGTTTTTTCTTCCTTCTAAAACTGAAGCTGTTGCTTGTTAAGCGATATATACTTTCCCCCCTTTAAAATGTTTAATAGGGAATTCAAATCATCTGTCAGAACTATAGAAAACATGAAAAGACACTTTCCAAGCTTTTACCCTATCATAATAAAAGTTCTCAAGAAAATACCTTGACTGTTGTTTAACGAATTCGAGAGACCAATTCTATTATTCAGAGGACAAACGTCTTTCAACTGGTAATTATTCAGTTTGTTTGGATTCCTTAGGAATGGTTACCAAAGTAAAAAGGAAAAAAATTACTTGAGTTTCTCTCTTCTTTTACCAATTAGTTTTAGATCCTAAATCATTTCCTAGGTCCATTTTCTAGATTTAAATCCTCAATTCCAAACTAATGTGTTTCTTCTTTCTGCTTGGCATTTAAAGGACTTTTCCTTGTCATCTGTCTTCCTCTCATTTTTTATAGTGACTCAGAACACTCATTTATGAGGATTTTTTTTTTTATTTAGTTAGTTAGAGTTGAAATTCTTGAATTTACAAAAAATATTTTTTAAAGTGGGTATCAATTAATATAGTTCAACGCTCACCAAGTTTTTCGTGCTATATATATATATATATATATCAGGTTGGGGAAAAAGAAATCCATTATTTTGTCGGTAGATGGCTGTAGTGATTGATACTTCTAAAATTATTGATCAAACAATTTGAGATTTATACTCGTTGTCAAATTGGCATTTTTCTCTAAAAATATTCTTTTGCTGTTTTTTATTTGGTCTATTCCGTTGTGAGTTATAAGGTTTTTAACAATGGGAATTAACAAAGAGGAAATTTATTATATTTTGCAATTTTTTTTATAAAGGTGAAAATGCAAGCTAGACGGCTGTAACTATGGATGGTGTTTATGCTCCCGATACTGTAACAGTTAATTACGTGCCATTTTGATTTCGTTAATTCTTTAGTGCATTTGCTTTTGGTGGGATTGGAAAATTATTGTTTATTAAGAGTTGATTCCGTATGACCAAACACTAAATTTAGATCTCTACAGTCAATAACTAAACCGTTTGAAGTTAACGATTGACCAGAAACGCCGAGAATTGGCCAATAAAAAAAGGCTTGCGTTCCATCAAGACAACGCTAGATCACACACGCCTATAGTGACTCGCCAGAAACTCCGAGAGCTTGGTTGGGAAGTTTGGATGCATCAACCATACAGTCCGGACCTGACACCAAGCAATTACCATCTTTTCCTTGCATTGCAAAACTTTCTTAGTGATAAAAAGTTGGCACGAAGAGAAGATTGGGAAAATCGTTTACAAGTGTTTTTTGTCAATAGGGACCAAGACTTCTATGAGAGAGGCATAATAAAGCTACCTTTAAAATGGCAACAAATTGTTGAACAAAACTTTTCACATTCTTTCTCAATCGGACAATCCGAAACATGTTAAATGAAGTCTTGATGTTCACGTAAGAATAATGGATTTCTTTTTCCCCAACCTAATATAATATAATATATATATATATATATATATATATATATTAGACAAAGTGGCATGTGGTTTGGTATGCGGTTTCCTGACAGAGTTTGTGAATTCAAGATACCAAATTAAAACGAGAACGCGCAATTTTTCTTCTTCGGTGTCTTTGTCATTCTTTTTTTGATTTTAAAGAACTCGTAAAAATTCAACTCTATAAATATCTATTATTCAACGCAATAATATCCTTTATTTAAAATGAATGCCAGAGCAAAACCATATGTGAATCTACTTAAAATTGAGCAAATTTCACACAAGAGAATAATAAGTTCCGCAGCGAAATTCTCCAAGAAAGAAATCATTAAAAACTTTTCAATATTCCCTAACGTACAAAAGAATCTTTTTATTAAGCATTTCGTAAACAATAATAAATTATAAAATATTAATATAATTTTTTTTAAAAAAATAATAACTTATCATCAATTATTAAAATTGCTAAAGCGTCTCATCGTTGAATATCTTCAATCAAAAGATGTAAATTCTGTCCTCAGTCAATACAGAATTATATTCAAAAACTAGTAGATGGGTGTGTGCTTTGGCAATCTATTAATCAGAATTAATGTAGAATGTTTTATTTTAAACTATAATAACTATGGGTTATTATAATTTAATAACCTATAATTTTAATTTTTAAAAAAATTTTTTTTTTTGAAAATTCTCTATGAAATTATTAGCCTTTACCAACATGCTGGAGCTGAAGTCAGACTTCAATCAAGATTTATTTACTAGAAAAATCTGCCACACTTCTTACATTATACATTCTTGACTCAGTAACTTTTATAGTTAATGAAGATCAAGAGAAATAAAACGTAATAAACAAAAATTTCAATACCTTCAGAAGGCAAAATAGATACAAACTTTGAGGTCTTCTAGATATATTATTCCTGATTCTTTTTTAAGCTTCCGAATTTCCTTTTTTCTGAAATGAAGTAAACGATTTTTACAACAATTCATTATTTTCAAATATTTGTATCTATAAGAATGTATCAATTTATTACATCAGTTTTCATAAAATACTCATATTAATACCAACTCAGGGGTCATCCTCGTCATCTGACCGTGGTTCAAAATCAAGAAGTCCGCCCAGGAAAAGTTCTGGTGTTCTTTCAAAACAGGACTTTAATAAAACCAAACTCGAAAAAGTCTTGGTCTGGAAGATTTCTGAAAGCTGAGGAAAACCTCTACGAAAGAATCTTTTGTTTTTTTAAATATGTAATTAAATTATATCTTTCATTTCAGAAATATGCTGTTTTACTGAATCAGTTAACCCTCTGCACTCCGGAAAATAATTCGATGCAAAATTATTCACCTAATACAAAGGCACCCTTATCCCATCGGAAAATAAATATCTGTCACTGTTTTAAATTAAATTTCATCGGAAAATTAATCTTCTTACCACTCTGTAAGTATTTTTAATAATCAAAATTTTAAAAAAATAGACAAATAAAAGGTCGAAATGATTTATCGTCTTGTATGGTGCCTGAAAAGAGCCTAAGAGTGCTAAGGATTAAATATAGACATAAAATATTTGAGGAGTTTGCATATTATGTACAATTATTATTTTGAATAATAGAGTTTTAGAATATTCCAATGTCATCTTGTTAGTTCGAGACGTGACGATTCATTGCTAGTCTGGCTAGTGGGCATGGCAATTAAGGAGTTCAAATTGATATAAGCTTAAAGCTTAATTTTGCACTTTTCATCGCTATTTAATTAGAAGACATCTGTTTCGGAGAAGTCGTGCTGCTTTGATTTGACTGAAAATTCCTCAGGCACTTTTGGTGTTTATAAATTCGCCATTTATGTTTCGAGTTATGATGTTTAAGAATGACTTCATTTTAACATTACTTCGAAATTATGATTATTTGATGCTCAAGTTTAACTCGGGTATTAGAGTTAAGGGGTACCATTCATCAAGTTTTGTAAATAATTAAAGTTTCTTGTATATATTCTTTGTTAATTTGGACCAACTTACTGGTTTCTCAATTTAATTTTAAAAAATGTATTATGTTTAATGAATGAAAGTTTCATTTGTCACAGTTAAGAATCATTCTTGCAAATTCAGGATTTAATATCCTTGAAATACTGGATTCCTAACAGATATACACTGAAGAAAGCATTTTCATGTAGAATCAGTGACTGTGGCCTGATGATAAAGTTTCGGTTTTGGAACTGGTGAGAATCAAGTTCGAGACCCAATTCCACCGAAGAATCATCGTGTAAGCTAGTTTGGTGCATATTAAACATACTCTCACTGGTGTGTGTGGAAGCTTGGAGAAAGGGTACAAGCTCAGGTGTCGTCCTCTTCATCTGACCAAGGTTCAAAACTACAAAATCCGTCTCTAAATAGAGCTAATGCTGCTTTAAAACAGAACGTCAATTTAACTAAACTAAAAGGAATTTAACATACGGAGTAGTTTGGAGAAAAATATTGATAAAATGAAGCATATTTTCGAATATTTTCTTAGATAAATAATTTTAATGTATTTTTTTGCTTTTCGTAATAATTACCCTATAACTTACGTTAAAATCGCAAAAATAATCACCTAAATGTTAGAAATTTTTGATAGTTGTATTACTTGATATTATTTGTTCCTAATAGCCCTAATGTTCCTGTAACAACGGGACGTTAATATAATTGAACTAAATTTTGTGTAGCATTATCATCATTAAATATTTTATGATTCCAGGGAGTTTTCAGAAATCGAAATAAATTATAATCTTATTGAGTAGAACTCATGCTTCTCAACTAATCTCTAATAGTTTTAGATGGACTATTAATGATGCATGAAACCCCATTTCTTTATGATTTTGCAATTCAGGAATGTCTTTTTTTATAGCTTCATCTTGTTTCTTATTAATTAACCTAAATTTCGCTGTGCCTTTCGAATCCTACCCGACTTATGACATATTTTTTGTGCGATTAAACTTCCAATTTGTTTTGGAGCAGCGATGGCCTGGTGGTAAGGTCTGGGCTTTGGCTACTGAGGGTTTCATATTCAGGACTCGATTCCTCGGGAGAACCGTCGTATAAATTCTCTGGGGAAGCTCAATCCGTCGGGGTTAAACTTCCTACCGCTAATGTGGTGTGAAAGTTTGGAGAAAGGGTACCAAATCAGGTGTCACGCCATCATCTGACCGAGGTTCAAGATAAAGTGATCCATCCTAAAATAGCCCAAGTGCTGCTTTAAAATATAACTAAACTCAACAACTTCAGTCCGGTTTGCACTTAATCTAATTTTTTTTCATTTATTACCTAAGAAATTTGGAGCATCATTTGAAACAGAATTCTCTTGTTTGTAATTCATGCCTTAAATCCGAATAAAGCAACAACTTATTATCTATATAAATAAAAATGAATGTCTGTCTGTATGTCTCTTATACTCTGTCGTACCGCTCATCCGATTCCGATAAAACTTCAATTACTTATTACTTCCAATTACCCTCCCGTAATTACAAGTAATAAGGCATATTACAATCATCTAAAGTGTAAAAAATATTTTCAGATCTATTTACCGCGTCTCTTAACCATGGATTATCCACCAAATAACTCGCCAAGGAGACGCAACAAATTCAGTAAAGATGCTAAACTCCAGCTAGACATTAATATTTCGTAACCATTGTATATAAATGCAAATAAATCTTTCTCTTAAGTAATAGTTTCATTAGAGAGTGCGCGAGAAAGTTTTAGGGGAACCAATCTCTTAGGTTTGAAATTTTAACTAAACATTTAATAAAAATTTGGCGTTATTTGCAATAACTTCCGAAAATATTATAGTAAAAATAATTTTGCACCATCTTAATTTTCAAAACATTATCTTTTATACTATATTAATAAATTTTGAAATAAATATATTTTCTATGTTTAATCAGTTTTAAAGGAAAATATTTTAATCACATTTACTAATATTAAACTTGAGAATTCTGAAGAATATTAAACGTATCACGCGATACAATAGTTAGTTTCTTTCATTGCCATTCTGAAAGAACACTAAACTTTGCAATTCTAAAAGAATTCAAAAATCTTATATATACAAATAAATATTAGTTTGTAGAATAGAATAATAGAAATAGAATAAATATTATTAATGCTTCCCCTTTATATATCCTTCAATTTCAATGAATGTATTCATTGTCGACAAGAAAATAAATATTCATTCTTCCAATCATTCTTAATTAAACAAGATAACTATTTCAAATTCCAAGCGATGTTTCCAAGATTATTTCTTCTGCGGCAGCAATTCGTGGGATACCAGCCAGTTTCAAATAAAATCAAGTTTACTACTGTTCAACTAAAATTTTTTTTCTTCCTAAATATAATTCAAAATTCTATATAAGAGAGAGCTGCATAACCAAATATGGCTCTGGCGCTAGTAAACAACAGCAAAATTCGGATAAAAGAAAAATCCAATGCTTTTATAAAAAAGTGTCATTACAATTTTTTCTAATGCAGCTTTTCCTTTCTTTTCCAAAACTTTAAGCTGCCTTTTGAAAACACCTCAAAAATTACTCAAAAGGATTGTTTGGTTTAAAATTTCATCAATATTTGAGAAACATTTCTTATGAAAGAAAAAAACAAAAGTGTTTGGATTAGCGATGCAGTGTTATCGCTTAAAATATTTAAACTGGGCTATTATTAGGCTTCCTGCTCAAAATTCTAAAAAAATCATGAAATCCTGTCTTATTTATTTTTAATTAATTAATATGGAAGATAACAATAAAATTGTGGGCGCGTTAAGGAAATTTTCGTATTTATTTTGAAAAAAATTATAGTTTCAATTGAAAATAAATACCAAGTCCTTTTATGAATTTTCTTATATTAAATTTTAAATATTTTAATCTCACCACTATATTAAAAAAACATCTTATCTTTGTATTTTTTTTTGGAATGTCTATTTGATATCCACTATATTAAATGATATATTTTCAAAAGAGTTTGGTTTTTCATTTTAAAAAACTCGTATTCATATTCCTAGAAGATGAAAATGTCATTTTTTCTTCTTTTCTTTTGACGAAAAAGAAAAATATTTTTAAGCATTTATTCAACTTGGAGAGTTTATGCTTGTTAAATTATAATTCTATTAATTGATTTTTCACTCACTTTTCTCTATGCAAGGTTTCTGAAATGATTTTCACTTTTGTGCTCATGATAATAAAACAATATTTTAATAATTTCAGAGCTTTATGATTGCTTAGTTGATTAATTTGATTACATATGAGTGGAACCATCTCAAGATGAATTTGAAAATAAAAAGTATTACAAGATATTTTAATATTTACATTAAGAAATTATGAGTTATATTAGATATTGTAAAGAGAGAAATTATTTCTATTAGAATTATTTTTTGTCATATAACTAAACGAATATATACACTGAAGTGACAAAAGTTATGGGATGACTGTTAATATCATGTCGGTCCTCCTTTTATCCGGCGAAGTGCAACAACTCGACGTGTCCTGGAGTCCACAAGTCGTTGGAAGTCCTCTGCAGGAATATTGAGCCACGCTGTCTGTATAGACGTCCATAATTGTGAAAGTGTGGATGGCGCAGGAATTTGGGCACGAACGGACCTTTCGATGATGTCCCATAAATGCTCTATGGGATTCATATCGGGCGATCTAGGTGGCCAGATCATGCGCTGGAATTGTCCGGAATGTTCTTCAAACCAATCGCGAACAGTTCTGGCCCCGTGACATGGCGCATTGTCATCCATAAAAATCCCATCGTTGTGTGGGTACGTAAACTCCATGAATGGCTGCAAGTGATCTGCAAGCAGCTGAACATAACCATTTCCAGTCAATGATCGGTTCAGTAGCACCAGAGGACCGAGTCCATGCCATGTAAAAACAGCCCACACCATTATGCAGCCACCACCAGCTTGAACAGTGCCTTGCTGACAGTTTGGGTCCATGGCTTCGTGGGGTCTGCGCCAAACTCGTAACAACTCGTAACCATCAACTCGTAACAACTGAAATCGTGACTCATCTGACCACGCCACGGTTTTCCACTGGTCTAGGGACCAGTCGATATGCTCACGAGCCCAGGAGAGTCGGTACAGGCGATGTCGTGCTGTCAGTAAAGGCACTCGAGTCGGTCTTCTGCTGTCATAGCCCAAGGAAGACAAATTTCGCCACACAGTTCTATCGGACACGTCCCTCCTACGTCCCACATTGGTTCCTGCAATTATTTGACGAAGTGTTGCGTGTCTATTAACATTGGCCATTCTACACAGACGTCGGCGGTCTCGGTCGTTAAGTGCAGGTGGTCGCCCACTGCGCTGTCCATGATGGGATGGGATGCCTGAAATTTCATACTCTCGGCACACTATTGAAACTATGGATCTCGGAATGTTGAATTCACTAATGATATCCGCAATGGAATGACCCATGCGTCTAGCTCCAACTAAGATTCCATGTTCAAAGTCTGTTAATTCTCGTCGTGCCGCCATAAATCGCGAAAACCTGTTCACATGAATAACTTGAACACAAATGAAAGCTCTGGAAAACGAACTGCGCATTTATACTTTTTCCCTGCGATACTACTGCCATCTGTATATTTGCATATTGCTATCCCATGACTTTTGTCACTTCAGTGTGTGTGTATATATATATATATATATCGGAAACGACTTTAACGATTTGGATAAAATTTTCTGTTTAGATAACATAACAAATGTACCAGTAACTTTTTTTCCGTGAATGCTGCTAACACAAAGCTATCTATAGTACCCCTTGGTAGAGCGCGTGACGGGCCATGCTTTATAAGATAAATTCATTATATGTTTCTTGCATAATTCTATTTATTTAATATAATTAAGCAATTATATTAAATAAGTTATATCTCCTCAACCCCTGTAAACAATGAATCCTCGAAAAGGTAAATCCAGAAGAATAATTCCAAATTTTATTTTTTAATTTTTTAAAACTTTGTAGTTAGTGCAGATGCTGTTATAAAAATCTGATATTGACAGCAAAAATAAATTTTGCTGTAATAAAAATCTTGAAAATATATAAATATGTCGAATATGTGGAAACAAAAATTGTAAGACCTGTCCATTAGCAGGTAATGAACAAATCAACAGTGAAATTTCAAATTTGCAAATATTTTGTGAAAACAAAAACCTGATTTATCTTATAAATTGTATAGAATGTAATTTAAATTATACAGGTCAAACTGGCACCGAACTTAATATCAGAACTAATAACCATAGTTCTGATATTAAAAACTTTATAAAAAAATTAGACTTCTGACTTTGAATTTGAACACTTTGAATGCTATAATTTTAATAATATTGATATCTACATACTAGAAGACAATGTTAATGACCTACAGAAAAGATTAGACCTAGAAAAAATTTATATTTAAAATTACAAACTTTATTTCCTTATGGGTTAACTTAAGGGTTAACTTTAATGTTTCCTTATGGGTTAACTTTAATGTTTTTAAAGATTTTCTAAATAAAGAAGCTTTTATGAAAGATTTAAAAGATGTAAAGGTAAAAGTGGGAATTTTCAAATTATATTCAAGGAATTTCAAAATTATTGTAATCTGAAACACAATAGTGAAAACATTCACAAAATTAGGAAATATATTTTTGGTCTTGGAAAGAATGAAATTAAATTGTTAATAAATAATAAATTCGGAGATCTAAAGTTTAAAATTTCTTACTTTTCAAAATTTAATTAGATTAAATGTATTTTTCTTGATCTGATTAAATTTAAGCTTAATATTGTAAAAAGCTATTCATTAATTAATAACAGAAATAATTTAAACAAAGAATTTTGTCTAATAAAATTTTTCGAAATTAAATTCGAAAAAACTAAAATTATTTAAAATTGTACATAATAATAATATATATTTTCCTTTCACCGATAAAGAAACAGTTTCAATAGCATTTAGCTTTACATCAACTTTAAGGAAATAAATTTATACTTATAATTACGATAGCAAAAATTTAGATGAAATAAATAAAACAAATTTTAACTGCAAAAAAAATCGATAAATATTTTACAGATGTGGATAAAGAACATATTATTACAGAAAATTTTAGAATTATTGAAACCAGCTCATTAAGAGATTTAATGGAAAGTGGAAATAAATTTATATTAAGGGAAAAAATAAATAATAATGAAATCTAAATTTCTATTGAGAAATATTTAGATATTTTTATAACCAAATTATCTAGAAAATACCATTGGCCTTCGGAAAGTTTCAGAGAATGGAAAGTGAGAATTTTAGAGGAAATTAAAACCAAAATGAATACAGATATTGGTAGATCTAAAGAACGAGGTATTTGTTTTAGCAAAACATTAAAAATAAATTTCTTATTATAGTAATAGATAAATCAGCAAATCATTTCTGTTTAATTTGTAAATATTATTAGAAAAAACTATTAATTAATGATTATAACCTAATGCAACTTATATTTTAAAGAACACAGGAAATAAGAAAGTCAGATAAAAGAATGCTAGCTTTCGTGCAAAGAAAACATTTAAGACTTGTTCTATATTTTATATTTTTATATATAATTTTGTTTAATTAGGTGTTTTATTCGTTTTTTAATTTGTTTTGTTTTGTGTCATTTCTGTAAAAACGGTGTATCTCTTAGACCTTAATTCCAAGGTATTTTAGGGTCAATACAGTGGGACACTTGGCGCGATAAAAAAAAAACTTTCGTCACCCGCCAAAAACACTTTGTGCGATAACATTATTTATCTCACCTCCAGCTCACTGAAGGAGGAGTAATGTGGTGATAAGTTCATAAGCCAGATAATAATTTCCGCTCACGAGTGTACACTTTTGTCTAGAGGCTATGTTACGTGGCCACGGAACCAATGGACCCGAGTTCAAACCTCAAGAATGCACAGTAGTATCATTAAATATATATATTCAATTTTTTTCAACTGGGAAAGATTTTTTTTTCTTTCTAATCTTGGTTATTGTACTAGTACTTTTTAAAGCGTGCGCAGAGCAACAAAAAATATTTGCTACTGAAATCGACTTAAATGTTACTTTATAAAGTGGTGTAAATTTAAATACAAAAAAAAACAGAATATAGCAGCTGTATTTACTGCAATTGACTAAATTACACACACAACTATATAATATAGAATATAATATTCCTAAAAGTTCAATTTTAATTTCAATTTAATCGAAATTACATTCAGTTATTATTTTTAAATTGAATATATCCTTTTGAGATAATTAAAAATAGTTTATGAATTTTATTTTTGCAGTACAACTGACAGGCCCGCGTTTCAAAGGATTTCTGATAGCAGCCATGGATCCAGATTCTCATGAAAGAATAGGCGAGTGGTACAAAGTGAAAGGCACTCACACTCTTCCCTGCTCTGCCATTAGTCATGCTGACGCATTACCAAAGAAAAGAGTCATACTGCTGTGGAAACCCCCAAAAGATCGACCGAAAGGAGAAGTTATTTTTGTGTAAGTCATTTCTTATTTTAACTGTTATTTAGTAGGGGTGAAACAGCAAATGCAAGAACCTAATAAAATGCCAGTGACATGGCATTTTATTAAGTACTTGCATGCATTTTGATCTTTTTTTTCACTTGAAAATCGTGTTTATTGAGAAAAATGGGTTTAATACATAGTGACAGTCAAAAGATAATAAACACTTATGATTGGTATAGGAAATGTTTTACATGTAATATATTAATGACTTATAATATAAAGTAAGTATATACAATCGTTAATTTACTCGTGTAGGGTGCAAGAATCTGCAAATGTTTAATTAAATCAAAATACAAAAAGAAATATTTAAACTAAAATAAAAAAAAATCATCAAATTTCACACGTCAGAAAAAAGTAAACAGAGAACACTGATACCGACTAAAAGCAATGAAAGTCGCTATATTAATATTTTGTTTACTTTAGACTTTTATCGCTGCATTTAATCGTCTAGACATAGATGTGACCATTTTTTTTGTTTGTTTTTTCGTTTGTTTGTTTGTTTTGTTTTTTCAGTTAGTTTGGGAGGCGTTTTTTGGCATTCTTCTACGATAATTTGTTTCAATTCTTCCTTATTAAAAATTAAATTTTTTCAAGGAATATCCATAAATTTTTAATGGGTTTGGGGTCTAGGGATTGTGGAGGAGGGTTCAAAGTCTTTGTAACAAGTTAGAGTAACTATTCTTTATAAATCTTTAATTTACGATTTTCGATCCTTAACATGTTGGAAGATCTAGATTCGTAATAATCCCGAATTTGCAACACTGGGGGCAAACATATCTTTTAAAATATTGAGATTACCCATTTTTCTAATTGTAGATTCGACAAATATTAAATTCACTATTCCTACTGCCGCCATATACCCTAGATCATAACAGATCCACAACCATGTTTATTTGTTTTAACTGAATACTTAATGTTGAATTCTTCATTCTTTTATGTCCACATTTTTTTAGAGCTTATGTGTCAAAAAAATCAGTTTTTTTTTTTTCCTTATCATTAAATAAAGCATTACTCCTAAAATCTAAATAGTTATTAAGTTACATTTTGCCAAACAGAGTGCTCTTTTACTGATTTGATTTCATGTCGAATAGTTTCTTACTTGGAATCCTACCATATAACCCATGTTCATGAAGGGTCCACTTTGTAATGCTTGCACTTACTTTTTTCACCTATCTTTTCGAGAATTTTTAACAGCGCTTCTGAAATATTTTTCAGCTGGATTAGCTTTGATTTTTTGTTCTACTGCTCTCATTTCTGTATCAGTAAGTCGTCTCGGTCTTCCTGTTCTTTGAAAATCTTTAACCTATCTTTATTTTAGTTCTTTTTCATAACTTTTCTCCAAAGTGAAATAACTTCTTTCAACAATTTTTCCTATTTCACGTAAGGATTTACCATTTTCTTTCAAGTTTATTATATCAGTTTATTTCCCCATTGGATTTCGCATTTTTCTAGAAATTTTCACAAGTTCGGGCAGAATAAAGGATTTTAACTTATATCAAAGTCCTCTATGAAAAAAAATAGTGATATCTATATAAAATTAAAACAAATGAAGGGGAAAGAGTTGAGTGTTTTTTGAAGCTCAAAATTGGATGATTTTAAGTTCAACTTCAATTATTTCCTTATGTACATATTTTATTTTAATTGAGTGTATACGAGTTGTCCGATTCTGATTAAATAAGTTCATCATTGCATATATCTACTTTATATCATATGTCACTAATATATTTGAAATTACACATTTTCTAGATCAATCATGGGTGTTTACTTTCTTTTGACGCTTACTGTATATCAATCAAAATACTTTCCATCGGATTCCACCACTTTTTCTCATTTTTTTCGAGTATGCCTTGCAAATTATTGTCTTCAATTTTTTTTTTTTTGGGGGGGGGACATTCTTTGTTACCAACATCGAAATTGCCACTCTTAAATCGTTGAAACCAAAACCAGCAATTGGCATATGACGGAACTGCATCGTCATAAATGTCTAAAAGTGTCTAATGGGCTTTGGCATCAGATTTCTTTTGACGCTTACTGTATATCAATCAAAATACTTTCCATCGGATTCCACCACTTTTTCTCATTTTTGTCCAGTATGCCTTGCAAATTATTGTCTTCAATTTTTTTTTTTGGGGGGGGGACATTCTTTGTTACCAAAATCGAAATTGCCACTCTTAAATCGTTGAAACCAAAACCAGCAATTGGCATATGACGGAACTGCATCGTCATAAATGTCTAAAAGTGTCTAATGGGCTTTGGCATCAGATTTCTTCAAATCAAACAAAAAAAAGCAATGAATGTCGAAACTTAAATTTGGAGTGTTCTATGAATGGGTCTTTATAATAATAAATAGAAAATTGGTAAAATCCAAAACCCTTTTCATTTATAAATACTCATGTTTACCAACAGATATACATATTAGAATACATGCAAACCTCTTATATATGAAATATAGTATTACAACATTTTTATCATTGCGTAGCCCTATTTTTAAAGATTTTGTATCATTGACAGTAATTCATTCATGTAAGAATAACTAAAATGGTAACTTTTAAATTAATGGAGTTGAGAGAATAAGCGCAATATTTTTTATAATTATATGAAATAAAACAGATATAGACAGAAAAGAATGTCTGCAACATCATTTATTTATAATCAAATACTGTGGTCTTGGGCAGCTAATGTTATGTTTAATGTTACGTAATAAATGTTGGAATTTCTTGAGTGAGTAATTCTCACATTTTTCGAAAGATACACGTTTGGAGAAGGAGTTGCCAGCTCAAAATAATGAGGTCCGTCCCAAAATAGCCCTAACGTTGCTTTTAAACGACAGGTTAATATAACTAAGCTAAACTAAACTAAGTTTTAGCTGTTTTAAAATTTGAAAGACATAAATAAATTAACTGCAGCCATGAATACAAATACATGTTAAGTAAATGTATGGTTTTGGGCAAGTGATTAATTTTTATTTCGTCATTTCAGAGCAACGGTTTTAGAGAATTTTTCAGAATATTATTCAGGTCTGGTTGCTGGAATCCCTTCATCGCAAGACGAAGAACATGAAGAATCATTCGACGATTAAATCATCTAATTGTAAATATTTATTTTTTGTATGTGTGTGAATAGTTTCCAGCCAGTAAAGATGTACAGTATTTTTTATTGATTCATGAATAAATAGTGTTTTTTTACTGGTTTCTTTGAAATCAATTCATTTAGTAATATTTCATGAATACTTCCTTTACTACATTTCCATTCCTAATTTAATAAATTATCTCAATTTTAGAATTAATCCTTTCATGTAGTTATAAATTTCCGTGGTGGTCTGGTCGTATGGTCACGGCTTCGGAACTAAAGGGTTTCAGATTCGAGACCTGATTCCACTGAACAACCGTTCCGCCCGCGGATTTGGCGCAATTTAAATCTATTGTATGGAAATATGGAAATGAAGGTACCACCTCAGGTGTCATCTTTGTCATCTGACCTCGGTTCAAAATTACCAGGTCAGTCAAAAATATCCTTGGTGTTGCTTTGAAATGGGACATTAATATAACTAAACTAAACTAAAAGAAATTTAGCATATGGCAGAGCTGAGAGAAAAATATTGACAAAAAGGTGCAGATTTGGAGACATGTCCTTAGGTTAATTATTTTATTTATTTATTTATTTTTGCTGTTTTTAATAATTATACAATAATTTCCATTAACATTACAAAAATAGTCACTTGAATGTTACAAATTTTTTATAGCTGTATCACTTGATATTACTTTCGAAGAGTATGAAGAATTGCTAAATTGTAACTTCACCATAACGACTTCGTGACATTCAAAACTTCATTGGATAGCACTGCAGATGTCCTGGCTTAGGGGTATCACGTATTCTCCTTGATTTGGGGGCCCCGTTTCGAATCCTGGTTGGGTATGGTTGTTCTTCCCTTGTGTTCTATCTGAGAGATGTGTGAATGAGCCCATTCCCGGTAAAAAGAGGTTGTGAAAGTGAATGTGTGTGTGTATGTCATCTTCATTTGAGCTAGAAGTCAGACTTCTGTCCTCGGTTGCTCAGGGGTCTTTTATTTCAGAAATCCCTGCATCCCCTTTCCGTGTTAACACGGACACTACATCATCATCATCATTGGTTAGCAGTGTTATCATGAAACTTGATGAAACATAGATGTTATTATATTATCATTATTAAGACTATAACAATATGATCATTAAAATATCAACACTCACCTGTTATTCACAATGCCGAATTTTAAATTGGCTTAGGCTTTAATATGTATCATATAATATAGAGGCATGGTTGCAAAAGGGTTTTTAATTTCTTGCTAATATGCCGGGTTTACACTCGGTCAGTTATCAAACACCAAGTTGGCAGCGGTTGCATGTAAAGGGACTGACTTACGTTAACCACAATTTCATAAGATAAAATCAGGTATCCCATTTTTGACTATAAATTCCCATTTTGGCATCACCTGAAATTTTCTTTTTCACTGCGTATAGTATTAAAATGAAGGGTATTTACACAAAGAAACATGATAAAATAAAACCAAAAAGGTCAACATACCTAAATTTGGAAAACTATAGAAAAAATATATAATTAAAATGGGAAAAAAAGCAACCTCGCATTAGAAAGAACAAAGAAAAAAAATAACGGGAATATTCTATGATAAGTAATTTATTTTTTCACGCCCCTCCCAAAAAACCCTGCCAAATTCTACAAACGCATGCGCAGTGAGAAAAAAATACAATACAGGGGCATGCTGTTGTTGCTTCGAGACAATTACCATGGAGCGAACAACGTTTTTCAGTTGTTCTACGCATATGCTACCTATTGGCCATCTTAAAACTGGCCGAGTGTAAACCGGCAATAAAATATGTTCTGTCAACAACGAAGTAAATGTGGGCTCACACGAGGCTTATTATTGCCCGCAGTAGAAGATCACGCCTACTTCCAGAAAATCACGTGACCTCAACGGGCCAATGGCAAAATGGGACAAACATTATTCGCGTTGTCTCAAGCGTTCACTCGAGGACTATGCTGGGACAACAGCAGAGAGGCAACGATTGCAGGCAATAGTAAGCTTCGTGTGAACCCACCTTAAAACAAATTTGTTGTTGGTGGCAACGAAATTTCAGATCATCCTTTTTCTCATTTGGCAACGGGATTTTAAGTTGTTTAGGAATCTTGTACACGTGCCTGATGATCATCACCATCGTTTACAGCATTTTTTTTTTTTTGTATCAAAATTTCGATATGATATTCTTGGTTATGATATTTTCTTATTCACAACCATCAAACTTTTATAAGTGTAACCACTTTTCTATATATACTTTTAGAACTCTGATATTTGAGTTAAAACTGACTTCGTACTTTTATTATTTGAACTCGAACAATCGGGATTATTTATTCCTTCAAGACCACTTTTATTATTCGAACCCATGTATGTTTCGCTGATATACGCATCAAGTAAACATCCAAGATGGGGCGTAAGTTTGATTTGTATTATTTGAATTATATTTCTAAAATGTTCTTTTCTTGTTATTAAATAATGACTACAGTGACTGACGCTATACTGGAAGTCGTTGATCTTCTTCCTAAATGAGTAGTTAGTTTTGTATTAAAATAAAGCTAAAAAACTTCGAAATGTGACCAAGTAAATTTCTTTTCATTTGATTTCTATATTGATCTAATTAGACAGCAAAGATAGATCTGGAAAACTATGCAGTTCAGATGTTGTTTCTCTTAACATGGATATTTCAAGTAAGTTCTTTTCTTTATTATTTTAAATAATGTTTGGTATGACTGAAGTTGCACTGAAAGTCGTGGATCTCCTCACTAAATTGGAGGAGCTTATAGCAATTTCTATAATGAAATAAGTATTTAGTTAAGTTTTGTATTAAAATAAAGCTAAAAAAATGTGAGCAAGTAGGTTGCTTTTTATTTATTTATTTATTTATATAATAAAGACTTATAGATATGGAAAATTGCACAGTTTAGATGTCGTTTTCCTTTGCTTGGAACTTAAGGAACTATAATGTATTTTATTACGATAAAATGAAAAAAATAATTTGTAACCTTTTGCAGTCGGAAAGATAATTCGATGTATAATCATTCATTTAATACATGAGCATGTTTATTACACTAAAAAATGAATATATGCAACTACTTTAAGCTGTGTTTCCCTGAAAAATGAATCCATATAATTTTAACATTCTATAGGTATTTTTAATAAAAATTGGTAAAAGTGAAGAATAGTGTGTCCTATGCTGCGCCAAGGATGTCAAGTCACCAATAAAGATGGCGGAAAAAATAAACATTTCTATGAATTGGTTATGGTTACCACTTTAAAAATTAAAATTATGGTCTTAACTGATAAACATTAGAATTTTGAATTTAATTTGAGATTTATTTATTCTGTTACTTAGATTTTTATTTTTTTAACCTTTGGAATCACTATCTCTTATCTTAATTTTGTAGTCGTTTTTCAAAGCGGCTGCGCCGGTCTGTTGTGTAAAGAGCAAATTTTAGAGCAGGCGATGCCTGTTGGCCTCTGAAGAAGACACCGAGCAGAGTTTTTTAACATAAAAAAACATCCTATGGCTTCGCTACCGATGGAAACGAAAATTTAGTAGCTTCGTTAGTACATTAAACATAAGGGCAGGGTGGATAACAGGAACAGTACATACAAATATCTTTTCCCGAACCATTAACTCTCTCAAATATATATATATATATATTCCTCTCACCCTTCATCCATTCTGCAGATTCAAAATACCTTACCCGACATACATTCTTGCACAATTCTCTACATAACAAATTATTAATGGAAAGAAACTTTTCAACAGCAAAAGAATTACGAGAACTTCGAAGAATTCTATTGCAGATGTTTTTCAATGTGAAAACGCAGACGTTTTCTTAAGTTAAGATTTCGGACGATTTTTCAAAGCGCATACTAACAATTGAAAACAAATATTTCCTATTCGTATTTACATTTCAAATATAGAGTTGTATTTCTTATTAATTGTGAAAAACTTTCAATTATAATATAGAACAAAATTAAAATCCTTAATCGATATTTTTTATTTAACATTTTTCATGAAATAGTTGTAGTTCATGTACAACTCAACTATTGTAAAAAGTAGTAAGCAAAACTGAATTAGGGTTGCTAGAAGAACGTTCCGTTGGGTTGCCATATTGGCGAGAAACATGGGGGCACACTATGCTTCACTTCACCCTCAAAATTTATAAAATAGTTTAAAAGATGCCCCGTCTTGAATGACGGCTGAGAGATGGCATTTGACTGCAAAGGGTTGATGTTTGTAAAGAAATTTTCAAACTGTTTAGCGAAATTATAGAAATTTTTAAACAGCCTTTTCCCTTGTTCTCTGAGATATTTCAGAGTAAATGAGATACAGGGATTACCAGTATTCATCAAGCAAAAAATTGAGTTTATTGATTATGAAGACAAAAATTGAAAGTGCTTTCCAAATAATGAAAGAGATTAATTACATTATTGGATTTGCTTACTAAAGAATTAAATGTTGCGTTTCTCCCTTCCCAATTTATGATAGAAATTTTTTCTACATTATTTATGAAATGAGAAATTTTAGATCTAGCCTTTGATTGGCTGAATTGTACTTTAGTGTGTCCCCGAGTTTACCGCCAATATGGTAACCCCACGAAACGATCCTCTGGCAGACTAATGCTTTGTCTACTACTTTGTACAATGGTTGAGTTGCGCATGAGCTACAACTATTTTATGAAAAATTCTAAATTAAAAATAATAATAAATATATCAATTAAATATTTAAATTCATTTCTGTGCTTTAATTTAAAAAATTTTATTGCTAATAAGACACTGAGTTGTTATTTTTATTGTGAATACGAAGAGAAAATATTTATTCTTTGCAGTTCTCAATTGTTGATATGCGCTTTGAAATCGGCTGAATTATTAATTTTAAAAAACTGCAATGGAATTCTAAGCTCTTTTCGTAATTACTTTTCCGATCTGGCGGTTTCCTTGATAATTCGTTACGTTGGGAATTGTTCAAGAATGGATGTCTGTTGAATAAAAAGGTAAAAATTATTTTGAACCATTTAAGAAAAGATGAAGGATTAGTGGATTATATTTTTTCGAGTTGAAGAAGTTAGGAAAAGGTTGATTGTTTGAAATTTTGTATGGAGAAGGGTTTCATTGTTTCTTCCTTTCCTCTTTTCTTTTGATTATGTACTATTTTTGTTTTCCACCTAGTTCAGTGTGCAATCGAAGCTACTAGGATCGGCTCCCACTGCCAACAAAGCCGTAGAATGCTTTTATTACGTTTTTAAAAAATCTACCTGGTGCCTTCTTCAGATGCCAAAGACATCGCAAGCTCTAAGTCTGTTGTAAACACAACATACCGGCTCAACTGGTTTGCAAAAGTTCTTTACTTGAAAATTGTAAAAATAAGCGGCGATAAGGGTCTTAAAGATTAAAAAAAGGTCTTTTCAGATAAAACAAAACTTATCAGTAGAGGTCATAATATTAATGCAGAAGGTAATCGAAACTGTTTTCCAGAATTGCTTATTTAGTCCGCCATCTTTATTGGTGACTTGACATCCTAGGCGTAGCAAGGGGCAGACTAAACTACGATTTCACTCTAGATTTTTGCAAAAAATTGTGAGTCATTGTTCATCTAAAGAAATAAGCAATTTAATTTTGATATTTTAGAAAACTGTAATTAAAAATTAAATCCAGGATTGGGGATAAAAACAAAACATTGTTTTGTTTCAGGTTAAATACATTTAAATTCTTTTTTTTTTTCTTCCTAATTTATTGAGGTTAAATTATGACGATTTGGGCGTTGATGAAAAGAGAGGAAAAATACATCGCGACAATCTGAAACGATTCAAGCAATTAAAGTCCAAATATTAAAATAATTGGAGATAATTGGCAAAGAAAAATATTTTCTATCTGAAACTTTTAAATAATTCCATTTAAGTGAGATGTGGCAATTAAAGGAATGGGCTGATCTGCAAAATGTCAAAGAAGTTAAAATTGTTAAAAAGAAACATTTTCCTGTAACTTATATAAAAAGAATCTGTAAAAACGAATTGATTAGTAGATATCATAACTTATGAAGTATCTTTTGGGTTGAGTATGATTCCTGCCAAAATGTAAGAAAGTTCTTGCCAATTATTGATCTGAAATTTTAGGCATCAAATAAATTCTTTTATTTTTAATTACCAATGACGGTTCCTTTCTTGTCTGTTTGAATTGCTTGTTCTTAAAGCCCGCGGTGGCCTTATGGTAAGATTTCAGCTTCGGAATGAGATGTTTTCATGCTCGAGACCAAAATTATGCCGAACAGTAGCTGTGTAAGCAAGTCTGTTGAACTTTAAATCCGTCGGGTCCAAATGTCCTCCAGCAAATGTGGTGTGGAAATTTGAAGAGGAAGTGCCAGCTTATGTGTCCTCCTCATCACCTAACCACGGCTTTAAAACTACCTGGTCCGACCCCAAATTAGCCCTCTTTTGCTTCAAAAGAAACGTTAATATGACTAAATCAAGCCTTCTTAATAATCCTTAATGCTAATGTGGGGCGTTCGTTACTACTGACCATCAATTTTTTTATTGTAAATTTTCAAAAAAAGAAATGTCATTTTTCTTCGACAGAATATAGTAAATTTATTTGGTTTAAAACTCTGAATACTTACGTGTTGTAAGCTTTGTAAAATTGGTTAAAGTGAAGATTAGTGTGCCTCCCCGAGTTAGTCATCAATATGGCAGCCCAAAGGAACACCTTTACAGCATACCTAATGCAGTTTTGTTTACTACTTTGTACAATGGTTGAGTTGTACATGAACTACAACTATTTTATGAAAAAGTTTAAATTTTAAAAAATAAATATCGATTAAAGATTTTAATTTTGTTCTTCATTATAATTAAAAGTTTTTTTTACAACAAATAAGGCACTGCAATTTTACTTTTAATATAAACAAAAAAAATAATTTTGAAAAATCGTCTGGATTCTTACTTTACGAAATCTTCTACACTCTTTCTTTAAAAATCTGCTATGGAATTCTTCGCAGTTCACTTTATTTTTTTGGTGCTCTAACGGCTGGTTCCCTTGATAATTTGTTGTATCTGTAATTATACAGCATTGGAGTTTCGGGGAATGGAATAGTAGTAAGTATTTTTAATCTACAGAATGAATAAAGAGTGAGTGGAACATATATATAGCGAGCTGATAAAATTAGGAATGGATATTTGTTGGTATGCACTGTTATTGTTTTCACACATTCCTTATGTTCAAAATGCAAGCGAAGCTACTATATTCCCGCAATCCCCCCCCCCCTTAGCAAAGCCGTAGGATGTTTTTTAAATCAAAAAAAAAATCTGCCCGGTGCCTTTTTAGATGCTGACAGATATCGCGGGCTCTAAATTTTGCCCTTTACGCAACAGACCACCGCTGCGGTTTAAAAATCTGTTATCAAAATTGTTAAGATAAACAGCGATAGTTAAGATTTTTAAAGATTAAAATCTCATTTACAGATTAAATGAATCTCAGATTAAAATAATAATCATTATCACCAACGATTATAGTTCTAATGCATAAAGTGGTAACCATAACTGTTTGACAGAAGTGTTTGTTTATTTTGTCCCTCATCTTTATTGGCGACTTGGCATGTTTGGCGCAGCAAAGGGGACACTAAACATCACTTTTACCGTAATATTACCATTTCGCCTCTAATGTATGACGATATAAAATTTTCTTAATTGTTTTGGTTTATCAGCATTTGTTTTTGAATTGTAATATAATAATGTACGGGGCTCTGGTCCTTCCTTGTAATATCACTGATAATATACAGATTTGTTTGTGATATATATTTAATAATTATATTTTGTACTTATGTAATAAACGAGTCATTTTTCATAGATCGTAAGAAATTGTTTCATAGAATAGTACTCATTCGTTTGGATTTTAGATGTATGAATAAGAGTAATTTGAATATTTTACTTGAATGTATTTCAGAATATTATAAAAAGTATATAATTTATGTTTTCATAATAAAAATATATGTTTTTCCGTGTTTAGAATTTTAATTTTCAATTGATTTCATGTCTTATTTTTTATTTTATATTTATCAAGATCATTTTAACTTCTTACAAAATAGTATTTTATTAATTTTATTCTGAAGTTTGTTCTAGTGTGCATTACCGTGCAATAATTTATGCATTTTTGAAAACAAATTATTTGCGTCATGTTATTTTCCGATCGCTTTCATTAAATTGCTTGGATATGTTGTAATGAATTATTTTTGTTTGATAGGGTGTGAAATAATTCTTAATATTTTATTTTTAGCTGTGTTTTTTTCGAGATGTATAGAAATTTATATTTTGAGCTGCCTCAGTTCGTATAGAATTAAATTTGTTCTAATAATGGCAACTAACTATTTAAAATTTAATTGGTATCAATGTGATTTAGGATTTTATTTGATACAATGGGGGAAAAATCAACTGATCTTAATATTTAGTTCTTTTTCAATATTATTATTTAAATTTGATTCTGATAATTAATACATTTTCATGAGTTATTTTCAAGTGAATATTTGGTGAAAATATTTTTTTATAAATTAATTTTTTTTATTATTATATTATAGTGAAAATAGAAAATCAGTCCACACCCGAATTAACTAGGTAACACCTTTTAACTAACAGCATTAGAGTGAACCCGAATTAACTAGAGAAAACGCTTTCTAACTGACAGTGTTAGGGCGAACTTGTTTTATTCTTGTTTTGACTTATTTGTTATACGATATTGTTTTTATCTAACCAAAATTATTGCATTAAACTATACTTAGTAAAACAGTGTTTGAGGAAAGAATCTATCCCTAAAGAAAAATTATTTTATTTGATATTCATGGAATAGTATAACACAGTGCTGTTATTAAAAAAAAACTTATTTCAATAAGGCAGATAACTGTGATACTTAGGACAGCAAGAAGAACCATTTTCATACAGAAATATCTAGTTGAGGAACAATCGTTTATTCTGTGAATAGCTGACGAATCCTTGTTTTCCTGCAGCTCCTTATCTTGCTGCTGTTCTCAGCGAAGTTTCATAATTCGGGACTCGTTCTTAGTCAAGAAAATTTACACCGATACAAAAAATTTAGATAACAAATGATAAACTTTTGCATCAAATTTGTACGATGATTAGCTGCAGCCTACTTTATAAATACTTATAGAATTTAAAGTTCATATAAATTTAATTAAATATTAATAATTGTACTAATTCTTTAAATGTAATATAAGTAACTGTATATAACCAGAGATAATAATATATAAATAACTAAATAAAACTGATTTTCCCCAACACTCGCTGTTAGTTGAAACGCGTTTTCTCTGGTTAATTCGGGTTTTGACTGATTTCGGATTTTTACTGTAACATATATATATTATTGATTTATTCTCATAAATTTTCGAATTTGTACTTTATTTAATCTGTAACATTTGGATACTCCAAAATTTTATGATCCTTTAATGTCGACTTTTGATCATAAAAATGGCTTTTTTCTGTTTATAATGGGAAATATATAACACCTTCTGTCTATGAAGGTTTACGAATTGTAAAAGGCATCATAGATTGAATAAATGCTATACCAATTATTCATCGATAAGGTGCTCTTTGATTTTCCAAATTTTGTGGTATATTATATAGAGTGTGTGTGATAGGAGATTCTAAAGAATGTATATATATATATATATATAATATAGAATAGTAGTTTCTAAAAGAATGAAATTCAAATTTGTAAGATACTGTAAGCTCTGACTCAACAAATAAAAATATCTTTCTAATCAAGAGCTGGAACTTTCATGGTCCAAAAAACAGATGGGCCAATTTCAAAGGGAAAAGGAAAACTCCAAATATACTTCTTCGTGTATTCCTGCTTTTATTTGATAAAGCGGGGAAAGAGGAGAAATAAAAGTTCTTCGGCGACCCTTTTCTTCGTAGGTCCTCTTTTATGGTCCTTTTAGAAAAGCAAAAATAATAAATTCTTGACAAATTACTTGACAGTTCTCCCACTTTGTTACTTAAGATGCGGAAATTCTCTTAGCAGAGACCTTTTTCTCTAAGAGACCTTAATGTGGCTTAGAAGAGACACTGATACGTAAAAGCTCACTGCATTTCGCACTTAGAAAACACATATCGGGGCTGAAAGATTTTAGGAAACTGGGATAAATCTATTGAAATTGGCTGGTCCTATAAAGTAATGATCATTCTCTGAAAACAAAGTAATAAGTAATTTAATAATTAAAATCAATCCAATGCTGTTAAGTAGCATAATCTTTGATCTTTCTAAGAAAATTTTTAAATTTATGAGGAAGCAAATATAAGGAATTTCTGTCTCATAAACATTAACTCTTCTTTATTTTTTTTTTCTGAAGTAAATCAGGGTGACATAATTCATATTCTAGATCAAAAGGAAAAGGTATTTTTTTAAAAATTCCTAGTATTATATAATTAAAAAAGAGTACGATAGAATTATACATCATCATGCAAATTTATAAGTTAAGCTCATTATAAAATCTCCCATGTCCCTCTCTTCTAAATTTCAGCACTCATTATTCCTTAATTAATCAAAAAAATCTGATTAATTATTAAAAAATGTTCAAGAAATCACACGTTTCTTACAACCACAACAAACGGAGGAATGACAAATTCAGACTCGCTATAATGATTGTGGCATTTGATTTTTTTTTTACGGCTGCGTTCCTTATTACGCAATAATCGTGAAAAAAATCGCAGCAACAACCTATTTACAGCACACCTACTCAGAATACAATTTTTGTTCATTGTATGCTATGAAGGGAACTTCCACAGTCATGCAAATATGGGCTTACAGAATTTCTAAAAACAATGAAAATGCAAATGATACAGCCAATACTTTCTAAGGGATTTCGTTTTTAGTGCAGTCGTTAAGCTCACAAAAAGGTTGATTTCCATTTTGTTAGAAAATGAGCCCTTTTGATTCCTGAATATGCATTATTTTTTAACTTAAAAACCATCAAGAACTCAAGTTTTAGAGTATTTTTCCATCAAATATGAAGTGATCAAATTGGCCATTTGAAGGAAACTTGAACCATTTAACTGTCCTACTTTTTGTAATTTAGAACCTTTTATTAAATTTATGGAGTTCTCAATATTTTCCTTATAGTTAACAAGTTCACAACCTTTAATTAGAGAATAATTTTTTAATAAGGGCATAAACATGGATGCTTGTGATAGCTTGATTTCAAGAAAAGCTTTTTCCTTTTTTTCAATTTGAATCGACTGCAGATACCCCTTTACAAATACATACACATCTTCTAAATTCTTCACTCCTGGTTTGTACAGAGGAAGCTTAAGCATCACTCTCAAAAAAGCTCATTTATGTATTTCAAAGTTGTAGAACTGTGGCGTCCTCTACGTGCTTCAACACTACAATTTACAATGAGTATGCATCAATAGTGGTTACTAAATGTAAATTTCCTTTCTTCTGTATTTTGTTTTCAGTATCAATGAATTTGTATTTAAGAGAATGCTAATAAGTTTTTGAAACAAATAATATCAAAAATACTCATATTTAAAAGAAACTTTATTATGAAATATTTAAAACTTATTTTCTCTAAATACTTCACAAAATCCACATTATTATTTAACAAGAAGTAAGAGACAATCTAAATATTCTGTCAAAGAGGTAATATTTTGAAAAAACAAAAACACGCTTCATAAAGAAATGAACCCTCCTTTGCATTATGATGGAAATTTTCATCATAACATTTAGTGATCAAAAAATTTTAATCAAAACATGTATACTGTAAATGGGTTGCTGCTGGCAACTTTCTCACTCCTATTGCGTAATAAGTAACGTAGTTGTCATAAGGAATCTAATATCGCAACCATTATAGCAGGTTTGAACTTGCCATTTGTCTGTTAACTGTGCTTGGAAGAAGCGTTAAATTTCTTGAATATATTTTTATATTTAATCTGATATTTTTTTTACTAATAAAAGCGATAATGAGCGGATAAATTTAAAAGAGAATGATATTGAAGATTTTCTTCTGCGCTTAGCATGTAAATTTGTAGGATGATGGATATTTCCATTATACATTAGAAGTACATTAGTCCGGCATCCAACAGTCCGGAAGGCCCGATAGTCCAGCATCGCTCCGGAAAATTGTAAAATTTTTGGTTTTCTCCAAAAGTGTGTCTTTAAAGCAAATAAAACCGCTCGAGAGTTATTCGGAAGTTTTCGGGGTAGTTCGAGATCATCCGGAAGCGCTCGGTATTGTTCGGTAACAATTAGCGGCCGGCTAGTCTCAGCTGTCACAACAAATTCAGGTGCAGTGCAGCTCCGTTAATCAATCACGAAGCGTCTGGGCCATTTTTTTGTGCGTTGTTGTTTTGTGTCCTTTCACATCGCAGTAAACGTAACTTTTGAAACTGTTTATAAAAAAAGTGATTTTCGTTGTAACTGTACAGTGAACATGTTTTCAAAACCTAAGCCTTCGAGTTCAAAAGTAAACCCTCAGCCTACTCAAAATCTTGAAGAAAATGACTCAGATGCCGAAACGGAAGAAAAGGAAAAAATCAGCTGGGCAGATACTGCAGAATCACTAAATAAGTTTATCTCTTTTGCTGAGGCTAGTACTAGCTACAGTGCTTCAGAAATTATTGATTTCCATATCATTAGAAATAAATTTTATACTAAACGCCAAAAGTCTAGAAAACAAAGACATTCGTGACTTTTTTAAATCCAAGTGAAATATGTTTTACAGTACGTGTACATACATTATATCAAATGTAAAATAAACTTTGTTGTATGTATTTGCATACTGTATTTTTAGTTTAATTATTAACCTAATTGTTCTTATAATTACCGCCCGATAGACCGGAATTTTCGGTAGTCCGGCACCGAGCCGGTCCCGAACGTGCCGGATTATCGGACTTTTACTGTATTGTCTTTTAATTACTGTATATTATATATTTGATAGGATTTCTTAAACATGTTTTAAATCTAGAGCAGGTATTGGCATCCTATAGAACCGGAAGAGCCAAAAGCAAAAATTAACAAAATTATCCAGTTTTAAAGAGCCATTAAAAATTTTCGATTTAATATTACAATATTTTATTATATGTATAATATAAATTTAAAATAAATGGCTTTAAATACGGAATTAAACGATCTTTATTCATCTAAAAGCACAAATATAGATAGTAACGACAGTGGGGGCATTGGCTTTGCATGCCTTTAGAAAATTAGATTAAATTGTCTTGTAGCTTGTTGTTTTAAGTTTCAAGCATGAATCTAGAGTTTTATTTGTTAGTTGACTTCTAAATTTACTATTTATCGTATCATGCAAGAAAAAAGGCTTGCTTTCTCAAAACTGCCATCCCGATGTTATGCATTTCTGTTACTGATTTTGTTATATTATATGCGTACAATCCTTTGAAAAGATAATTCGCATATAAATTGTATTCTGTGAGCGATTAAATTCACACACATTTAATGTAAGGTTTTTCGCGTTATCTGAGAATAACTGACTGTTAACATATCTGGTTGTTTGGTTGAGACAAAAATGAAATGTTATTGACTGAAGGATAAACACGGTCACGGATTCTCATCTCTAAGTACAAAAATAATAGTTCAAATTTATCTCATTACGATCATGTTAAGCGTAGCGATTTGTAACTAACGATTATGTTAACAAAAGCTGTTTAGTTTAGTTATATTAACGTTCCGTTTTCAAGCAATACTACTACTATTTTGGGACGGACCTCGTAATTTTGAACCACGGTCAGATGGCAAGGACGACACCTGAACTGGCACCCCCTTCTCCACACCACGCTACACCAGCGGGAGGATGTTTGACCTGACAGATTTAACGTGCAAGAGACCCCCTCACACAACGGTTCTTCGGTGGAATCGAGTCTCGAACCTGAAGCCCTCCGGTTCCGAAGCCGAGACCTTACCACCAGGCCACCGCGGCCCAAGAAGCTGTTGAGAGATTAGGTTCTTAAAAATATATATTCTTATTTTTTAAGGGTTTTGATAACAAATTATTAATTTTAATATGGAACAGAAGAGCTGCAACTTTACATCAAAAGAGCCGCATGTTGCTGATCTCTGATTTACAGCATGAATTATATCACTGATTTATTTCACAACAAAAAGTCATGCAAAGAAATGTTAACTTTTCATCTAAGACTAGAAAATAGAGAGCGATCTTTTTAAACACAACGAATTTGAAATACATAAATTTCCTTCGTTTGTTCTTCAATTTCTTGTTTGGTCATTGACTTATGCTAATTATTCGTATGTAAAATAAAAATTATTTGTTTTTGCTGCTTATTTTCAACACCATAAATATGTATTCCTAGAAAGGCCGTGTGCGGTCGTTCCGACCACTGAATAAACATGGCGACCTGCGCAACGTTTTCTTTTAGATCTTCTGTTATCTCTGCTCTATTCGTATTTCGTTTTGCAGGGATCTGAATGGAATTTACTGAATTGTATAAATGAAGGTAAAGGTGAAAAATGTTTTTAAGTCACGGACAATATTACAGTACTTGAAAACATGTATATTTTCTCACGTGATGTCACATAGAATAGTTCAGAGTTTCCCAAACTTTTTTGTGTCGTAGACCCCTTGCCATGTTTTTCCGTATTAAATAGACCCCCTACTTACCTGATATTGATTTCCTGTAAATTTTTAACTGTAGTGAAGTTTACTGTTAAAAACTTAAAGTAAAAACACATGTTAATTTATACATTTATTAATTGAATTTAAATTTATACTACTCAAAATAAAATTTCGTATCTGTTATGTAAAATCTATGTAACATGAAATAAACATAAACTAACATAAGCAAAAAGTCAATTAGATTCGGACATGGCATCAATCATCTATAGGCAAAATAAAATTTCTTTAATAAGCTTACAGCTTACACAATTTTATAAACATATTAAAAAAAATTTTTAGTTCATAGGTACTTTTATGAATAATGTAAATGTTTTGATATTATAAAATAGTATGATGTGAGTAAATAGGTACTATCAGTGTATGTGCTGAGATTTACTATCGTGGATCCCCATTTTCGTTTCATGGACCCCCAAATTTTTTTTCCGCTGACTTAGACCCCTTGCAGGTTGTCATAGACCCCTAGGGGTCGATATAGACCACTTTGGGAATCACTGGAATAGTTGGTAAATGAAAAATTATATTCTACAATTAGAAATTATATACAAAAAAGAAAGTTTACAAATGCTACATGAAACTAATTTAGGTTCAGATGTAAAAACTGATTTATCTCAAGATGAATATATTCCTAGCTTTGAAAATGAGCAAGTTGCTAATAGACATAAGCTCCCATTTTTCAGAAATTGCACAAAACTATTCCTTTTCTGAATATGAAACTGAAGAAAATCCTGTGCAGAACCCTTCACGGTCTATGTCCAGATACTTCAAATAAAAGAGCAACCTCCGAAAACAAGGAGATCAAAAGCAAAGTAGAGTGCTGAGTAAAAATCTTTCTTAAACCGAGCGAAACGAAGCAGAGAAAGGTAGAATGGTAGGTAATATAGATGCTTTCTTTATGCCGGGTTTACATTAGACCAGTTATAAGACGGCCGGTAAGAAGAGAATGCGAAGAAAGGCTCAAAAATGCTATTCCGTCCATGGCAAGTAATGGTCCCGACGGGCCAGCAGCATGCCGCTATATTGTATTGCGTTTTTGAATTTTGGCATGAAAAGATTGATCACTTATCACAGATTTTTTCCGACATTTTTTGCTCATCAAGCTGCGAGCTTCAAGGTGATTTTTGTTTCTGCTAAAATGTATTCTTTAGCATAGCAATTTGTAACAATATTGGTATTCTCTAAGTTACTCAAAATTAAATCATCGAAAATCTCCAACCATTTATTAAATTATTCTTAATTATTTTTTCTCGCAATTAAGCAGGGAAATTTTAGCTAAAGCACTTGAGAAAGCTATGCCCATTGGAATACACTTACCTTGTTTATATTCGATTCCGACATAATTGGTTTCAGTTTTCCGAACTAATTTAATATTTGATAATTCTGGATATTGGTTTTAATTATTTAATGCTTTTATGGGTGATTGATATAGATAGGAAGTAAATTTTTACGTTGCATATTTAGAAGGAAATATTATTTTTCAAAAGCAAAGTAATTTTTTTTACTTTAGCAAAGTTTTTAGAAATTAATCTTAATTCGTGTTATATAGGTGGAAATAAATGGTGAAATTTTCGGGTCAATATCAGTATTTTTTATTTGATTTTGTATAAAAAAAGGGTTGTCAAAAAATGTCTAAATATTTTTATATCAGTCAAGATTTGTGAAATGGAAATTTTTATTCTAAAATCCAATTTTACGTTTCTAACTTGTATTATGATGGCCGATCTTCAAAAAAAAAAAGTGATGCAAATTAAATTTATTTAAATGTTTAAAAGTACATTGTTCATTAAGGCAACATTTGCCACAAAACCGCCATTGATTTAGAAGTAAATTCTAGATAGCAGCTAACGTTCCATTTTAATCTTTATTGAATAGTGGTTTCACAAGGTTTTTAAAAAAAATGGAAGCAGGCCCATTGATCAAAGCGGGAGAACGTGTAAAAGATTGTTAGACAAACTCGCTACACAGTAGTTAAACGGGCTTATAATCATTTTTACATGATTAAAATTAAGAAAAAATTATCAAAATAAAAAGCATACTCTTTTGGCAAAACATACAAAGTAAGACCAGATCATTCAACATTAAGAACAGAGTTGCATTCAAGTAAGATTTACTAGCTCGATAATATCACATTAATAGTATATCATGGAAAGTAATGTAAAATTTTATTAACCAAATAAGTTGAAAACCTAGTTTTAGCAAACGACGTTCCGAAAAAAAGAAAAGCATTTATTTGCTTACAGATTGTAGTCAGAATAATGGTCCCTAACCTGTATAGAGAAATTGCTGTCTTTCTAGAACTAAACTTGTCATTAAAAATAAATATAATTATTTTTAAAGTAAATTTAGGAATATAGGCCCTTACGTCCATAAATGAGTTCATTGAATTTCTTTTTAACCCTTCTTTGTATGATTTTTTTCTTTTTTTGTGAAATAATTCAGAATGATATAATTCATTCTCTAGATTAAAGGGAAAATGTTTAAAAACATCATATTATAAATATATAATAATTAAATAGTTTCGATGTAAATATCCATCATCATGCAAATTTACATGTCAAACTCGATTCAAAATCTTCCATGTCCCTCTCTTCTAAATTTCTACACTAATAACAGCTTTTAATAGCAAAAATTCTCAGATTAGCTATAAAAAGACCCTCAAGAAATCGCACTTCTCTTTCAACCTCAACAAACAACAGAATGACAAGTTCAAACTCGATATAATGATTTTGACATTTGATTTTTAACAACTACGTTCCTTATTACTCAATAATCGTGAAAATATTTGTCAGTAACAACCAATTTACAGTACACCTGTTTTGACTACAACTTTTTTGTTCACTAAACGTTACGATGCAAAGAGTAGTTTTAAGGCATGTTCATCTTGAATACTGTTTCGCAACTGCGTGACATTAATGTTTCTTAACTTTTTGTTACTTCTGAAATTGTCGCCTATGCAAGGAGGCAATTGTCATCAATTTTACATTCGTCCCCAAGCGTCCGATTATGAAAACGTAATGTTTTCGAAACCCTTCTGTTTAATGCTTGCAATGTAACTAGCTCACTTCAGGAATTGAAACAGAACATTTTAAGTTTGAGGTTATGTACTCAATGGCTCCATCTTCTCTAAAATGACTTTAATTGTAATTCTTTAGTATTAAGAGCAACATCAAATTTCGAGCAGCATGCATAAGCGACTCGCTTGGAGACTTACCGGTCAGCGCTCTCTGCAAAAACAAATTCCTCATCTATCTTTGTTTTTACTCATAAAACTGTTTCATTGTTATTTTTGTATCACTTCTAATACTGAAGCAATATACATTCTATGACAGAATGACATATTGGAAGATTAATATATATTTCGGAGAACAATGAAAATTGGCAAGATATCATGAACAAATAATAATTCTATCTTTACTTTAGCGAAAGTTAGTACAAAGTTCTTTAACATTTCGCGCTGCAAAATAAATAAATAGTGGCAAAATATCCCGTAGTTGAAATCATTGCCCTTCTATTGATACGGTCATAACCATTTTCGGCTGCTTACCTTATGGTAAGGAAAACGATCCATCTGCTTCTTCATGCCAGCTACGTGACATTCTGGGTAATCTAAATTTTGTCTTCAGGTGCGCAAACAATTATATTAACTTCGTATTGTCCCCATGAAAGTTATGTCGTTGAGAAGGTAATAACTGTTTTTTATTATTCTCATCTACACAAAAAGTCATTGTAACTGGAAGGAATTTTGATAGAAGTTATTGCATGGTTTTCTATTCCGGTTTCTCCAAATAGGCGATAATCAGACTTTTGGACAGAGATTCACCATTCACATCGATTCTTCTCACATGTAGAAACAAGTCATGAATATTTGAATTGAAGCTATATTGACAACTTATAATTACTTTTATTTTCTTTGGAATATTTAAGAGAACTTTTACGAACCATCCAGTATAGCCATAAAAATGGTTTTGGTTCCTGCATTTATTTCTGTTTCTTTAAGTACGTTTCAAAACAGTAACTATTATGACGCGGTGACCCGGTGGAAAGGTCTTGAATTTGAAACCGAAGGGTTTTCGGTTCGAGACCCGATTCTAGCATAGCAATATTACTAACTCTCCATCTCACCCGAAGGCACTCGGAAATAAATACTGAATGTCCGAATCGCCACTACAGAAACACTGGCTGGAACTGTGATTAAATCCTTAGGGCCATCACCGGCTATGGTACAACGCTCTCCATAGACAATAAGTTCCGTCATCGATGGGGGAAATCAGATCCCCCACCTTTGCTGTACCCACCGAGTTAGCGAGATCTAACCACCATGCCGGAAGCATCTCATTATCAATTACGAGGTGGCTCCAGGTGGTCAGAACTGTTGTGTAAGCAAGTTTGGCGTACACCAAATCCTGTCTGGGCCAAACGTCCTCCCCCTGGTATGGGGACTGCCAGCTCATGTGTTTTCCTCGTCGTCTACCCGAAGTACAAAATTACTGTGTTCGTCCTAAAATAGTCCTAATGCTTTAATAACACGGGACGTTAATATAACTAAACAAATACAATATAAGCATTTAAACTACATAATAGAGACTATCTCAAATTATAAATTATATAATTACTATATAGGCTGTCTTGTATTAACTTTGATA
This sequence comes from Argiope trifasciata, assembly GCA_026543055.1. Classification (NCBI taxonomy): domain Eukaryota; kingdom Metazoa; phylum Arthropoda; class Arachnida; order Araneae; family Araneidae; genus Argiope; species Argiope trifasciata. The sequence continues at coordinate 111,158 of JAPMOQ010021776.1, read as the reverse complement.
AAAACTTCTATTCTCATTTATGGAAGAGGTGGAGGTTTGACGCAGCATAGCCATGTATGGCTTTGCACCATTAAAATCCAAATGAAAGATGGAGAGGGTGGATTTTCTTTGTGTATTATGCTTCGATATTTGTCTTTTTATTTTAAGAGACAGTATGCATCTGGCTAAAAAATAATTAGAATTTCCTCGCTTTGCATCTATTTTTACTTTTACATTTGACATTTTTTTACAGAAACATCGAAGATGCTCAGGTTATTTTTTCCGATGATATTATTGGGGATTCATTTTTAGCTGGGCGAATTTCAACGTAGTTTTGTAATGATTTAAAACCATCCAAATAATCTCGAAATGTTACAGCCTCCAATTCTTTTGAAGCAACAAATGTTCTTGTTTCAATGCAAATTAGCTAAATACATTCACAAAGTTTTATTTATTTATTACATTTAGCATCTATAATACATTATTATTTAAATTGCACTAAAATAATAACTCTTTATGCTGTGAACATCATAGGTCAACGGCCAATCCAATGAAGGAAACCTTGTTTTATTTTAACCCTTCATTGCATATTTTTTTGTGTGAAATAAATCAGGATGATGTAATTTATGCACTAGATAAAGTGAGAATGTTTGAAAAAACAGTATAGATATATAATATAAAATAATTTTAAAAAACTATTTTGGAAATGCCCATCATAATACTAACTCACATGTTAAGCTCGGTACAAAATAACTAAAAAATAAAATATCCTTGCATCATTTTTATTCCAGTAATAAATAAAAACGATTATTCTAATAAGATACATTTACGGCATGAGACAGTAATAAAACTTTGCATTTAGGGTATTTGCCCCGGAGTGACCACACCTAATTTTGGCCAATTTTTATTGTCCCTCTCTTCTAAATTTCTCTACAAAAAATAACTTAAAATAAACGTATAGTAAAAAACCTTTTCATCATACGTTAGAAATGAAATAACTGCATAGTGATGTAGATTTTTGTCACATGGTTTTGGGGAGATTATTCGGGGTGTTCGATATAAGATGCACAGAAATTATCAGAAACGCACAAGAATTTTCTTTTCTACTCATTGTCGCTTCTCTTAGCAAAAAATGCCAGATTAGCTGTAAAACTTTTTTCAAGAAATTGCTCGTTTCTTCCAACTACAACAAATGACAAGTTCAAACCAGTTATAATGATTGTGACATTTGTTTTTGAAAAAAAAATATATCTTGACATCTTTGTTTTTTATCCTGTAATAGTCGTGGGAAAAAAGTTGCCGGCAACAACCAATTTACAGTACACTTGTTTTGAGTACAATTTTTTGTTTATTGAATATTACGATGGAGCTTTCGTTGATTTCAAAAATGGGTTAAATATGGAAGACCTAACAACATCTATTTAAAAGCAATCTCTTTGGCTCACTTTTTTTGAATTTCTCATTGGGACCATTTTTCTTTCTTGTGAGCGTGGAATCGATAACCTGGCATGGTGGAAAAGGCAGATAGTTTTCCATTCTAGTAACTTACTTCCTAGAAATTATGTCAAGACTCTTGCATCTGATTTCTTCAATAATTTGAACTGACACATGCAACAGTTTATTGCATTCAAATTGGCATTCTAAAGATGTTCGTTTCCGGATGATGAAAAACAGTTTAAAATGCATAAAAAGTACTCTGAATATTAGTTTGAAAAACAATGACTGAAACTCCATAACATTATTCCAAACAACTGTACTGAAGAGATTCGGATACTCTACAATTTTTCTTCTTGGCCTTTTTTTTTAGTGTTTTCGATGCGATATTTCTCGTATACCTAATTTTGAAGACAACGAAATACTACTATAATTACTTCATGAACATATATAGTTTTTAACACGTTAATATCAACTATGCTTGCCCTGGTGATGAACTATTTTCTCTCTACACATCAAATTACTCGTCTATTCATCTAATAGATTAAAAGTGAGGAAAATTATCTTAAGAACTATATTTTTGTCTTCATCATGTTCACTTGGAAAATTTCAAAGCATCTATTTTTCGGTGGTATGTTTTCTGATTTGCAGTGATTACCGGTATCTTCTCTTTATTTAACTTGGATATTGCAGAATATATTTACATTCATTAAATGCTCTACAGCAGCTAATGAAAACAGAAGAAACGTTGTAGTCTTACAGACAGATTTGAACATTCTTTTATTTCCAATTTGTGCAGAAGAAAAATAAAAACTCTGATGGCATAAAATTGTCCCCATCAGCTTTGATTTTCAATATGAATAAAAAATCAATTTATGACAGTCATACTAAACAATATCTTATTAACTATCCTATCATGTATTCAAGTCCACTTAATGATTTTTAACATAAATATAACAGCATACAATACATAATTTTCAACAACAAAACTGCTAACAATTATATAATTTTGTCTCTTAATGAGATTTCATCTTCATAATTTAAGGCTTTTATAGGAATTTAATCACGTTAAATCCGACATGAAATGTCAAACGTCACTCCACTCACGTGGCAAGGAAGTTTGGTGAGGATGATGACGGCTATGGTGTTGTTCTCGTCTTCTGTCCATAACTCAAAACTGCGAGATATATGCCAAAATAGTCCTCGTGTTGCTTTAAAAAAGATTTAATTGTAGTAATTAAAGTAAAAAATTTCATAGAACTAAACTGAAAACGAAGATTTTTTTTCTTTTATTTAATCTTGAAATTCTCAAAATTCGAATCATTCGTTAAGTTTTCTAAGATAAACTCGTCTGACATTGATAATCGATTCGTATACGTTTTTTTTATTATTATTATTAAGAATTTACGATAATATATGATGGTCATACGAATTTTAAGATTAGATGTGTGCACTTCATAAAACTAAATATTTAATATGGGCCACACTGGCTTAGCGCTCGGAAACGGAAGATTTCAGAGGACCGATTCCACCGAATAACCGTTATCTAAGCGGATCTGGTAGAATCGAACCACGGTTCAAAATCATGAGGACCGTCCAAAAATTGCCCAAATGTTGCTTTAAAACGGAATGTTAATATTACTAAACTAATTTTTATTTAATGTGTTTGGAAAAGAAATCGGCATATAAATAAGCTCGTTAAAGCATATTTTTACTCATTTTCTTTAGTCTGCACAAAACCGATTCGTGCTTTGAAAAAGTTAATGGATTTGTTGTGAATTAAACTTAATACAAAGAATTAGAAATAAATTTCTTTAAAAATAAAAGTGATAAGCGCAAATGACCAAAAAAGTCTTTGCTGTAATGAGAAATGGTGTTGATCGAATAAAAACTATTAATCGATAATTTTACTTTTTGAATCTGAATTAAATTTATTTTGTTGTAAATTCTAAGTAATGAACGATAAAGAAAGGAAATTTGACAGTTTTTTTGGAGGATGGGAATCCTTTATTTTTAAAAAAGCGTTATAGATGGCTTTCAAAGCTATTCTTTTCATGCTACATAGAAAATTAAAATTTATCCGACATCGTTTAATTGGTGCTCAGTATTTGGCAACGAATAGTTAATAGAACAACTGCCCAACAATTACATAAACTCATTGAATTTTAGAACAGAAATAAGACATAAATTTCATTTTTAAAAAATCGCGATATTTTTCATATTCTGAAGTAGAGGGCAAAATTCTTAAGTGCAGTATTTTAGTCTTTATTTAATTTTAAAACAGTATTTTTTGATTCTCAAAAAAACTTATTTCGGTCGTATTATTTCTGCATAAAAATGAGGATTTTAATCAATATTGTCTTCTAACAATTTTTTTTCAGTTGCAGTTGCATTGGTTTTCTAAATAATTCTCTTAGAATTAATTTGGCAGCGAAAAAAGGATACGAATTCTTGAAATATTTCTTTATAATAATGCATTTCAAAAGTTAAATTAAAAATTATTTCAACTAAATCTTCAACTCGATACCAAAGTTAGAAGAATTCTAAATCCTTAAACAATTTGAATTTTATATTACAAACTGTTGACTCTTATTTTTAAATAAGCCTATGGTGATTTTATATATATTCATTTCTATAGTATTCGATTACATATATTATTATTATTATTAAAATTAAATTTCGAGTTCTATTAAGAGTATTCTCTAAATTAAGTTTTTCGAGACTCGATTCCACCGAAGAACCGTCGTGTGAGGGGGTCTCTTACACGTTAAATCTGTCAGACCAAACTTCCTACCGCTGATTTGGAGAATTAAGGAATACGGAAGGAATTAAGTTGCTTATTATTATTTCAAACGATAATATATTGGAGGATGCATACTAAATTCTTAAAATTTAACTTCTTTCATCTGTTTTCCTTTCCTTTCTTTATTTCTTCCTTCCTTTCTTTCTGTTCTTTGTTATTCCTTTATTTATTCCTTTTCTTTATATTTCCTTTCTTTGTTCCTTTCATTTCCTTCTTCAGGAAACCGACTTGCTTTCTTCCAAACTCTTCCATTAAAACATAATAAGTATACAAGAAATTTCAAAGGTTATGAAACAAAAAAAAAGGAATTTTAGATGGCTACATAAACAAGAAGAAAAATATCAGGTAGAAAAGGAAAAGATATCTGTCTATGCCTTCAGATATGTTTTCATCATCATATACGTTTTCATTAAGCCCATCATCAAGAAAAAATATATCTAATCAAAAATGAATTGGTTATCAGTTGACAAAATATCAGTTAGACTTTTATCAGTTGAAGTTATTCCAAAGATGAAAATTAAAAATCAAATAACATCTAAAAAGTAGGTTGTTAAAGAAACGTGCTTATAACTTTTAGAAAGATCTCAGAAAAAAGAGTGTTAGATATTAGGGAGTCTCAAAAGTTCTTCTCATGGCGATATGAATAGCCTTATCTAACTCTGCTTGTGCAAACATCTAAACTTATCTATTATCCGTCTATGTCATTGGTTTCAGTCGTTCTAGAGCTCTTTTACAGTATGTTTCATTTGTACTACAGTGCCTTTTAAGACATTCATCCACAGCTTTAAACATGGGTAGCAAAAGGCGACATTTACGGCATCTTGTGCTTCCTTGTTTCAAAAAAAGGGTGACAGGGTAAAGAAACTGTCAACGTGGTTTGTAGCGTGTACGCAAATTCGAAGCTGACATAATAATAAACGGCCGGCATTAACGAAACGCCGAGGTGTTGTTTATTATGATAACGCGAGACAACATATTGCATTAATCCTAAGAGAAAAGACTTACATTTTGATTCAGATGTTTTACCCCATCCTACATACTCTCCAGATCTCGCTCCATCTAATATTTACTTCTTTTCATCTCTAAAAATTTCCCTTCGTGATAAGGGCTTTAAAACCCTCAGCGAAATAAAAACGCACCTCGAGGATTATTTCGCGTCTACAACACAATTTTGGAATAAAGGCATAATAAGGCTTCATGAGAGATTTAAAAAGGCAATAGAGCAAAAGGGTTCTTACATAACAAAATACATATCTTAAACAGTAAATGTTGTGTATTCATTTTATATCAGAAATAAGAATGAAAATAATGGGATATCCTTTCTTTTTAATTAAAACGAAATCAATTCTGTTTCGAGAGTGAAATTTTTATGCTAAAAAAGGTTTCAACTCTTAAAGCTGAAGTTTCATAGATATGTTTCGGACGCTTTCGTAATCATTTTAATATTACTTTAAAATGATTGTATCAGATGTATTATGCATGTCTTTGATGGCTAATATTCTGACTTATCATAGTTAATCCAAAAAACGAGCGTTCAACTTAAATGTCTTTACAAGCATACCTTCTTGTTTATCTCCATCAGTTTCAGGAAATACTTGATGTTTAATGTTTTCCTATAAACACAAAAAGTGATAAAGAAATCCTCTTATCAGATCACGTGGTGCAGCATGTGGGTTATTTGAACAGGTGCAATTCAGAAAGGCAAATGTCGAAAAATTCTCATCTGTCTGCACATTGTGAAAGAGACGTTTTGTTCGCTATCACGAATATGAGTGACTGAAGTCTAAAGCATGGTGTTTACTTTTTAAAGCAGGTAAGATACCACTTCTTATGAAATTCCTTCAAAAATGTGTTTTGGGTGATTGGTGAAATACTTTTAGGCCAAGAGAAAAATTTTCTTAACGTCATTTGAATGGTATATTTTTAAAGACATTTTCAAGAAATTCTCCCCTTAGAGATTTATTTTTGATAGACGAAAGCTAAGGATATTTTTTCATGGATATTTATGCATGTTGTGGTCAATGTGCTTAATCAATTATTGATAATTAAAACTGCGAGTAGCATTAACACTCTAGAAGCGTAATTCTTTAAAATCCCTATTTAGATGTGATGTTGGCAAATATTTTTCAAAGAAAGGGAGCTGGTGTTATATGTTATGCGATAAAAAATATTTGCAATCTTAAAAATAAACAATCTAAACTGCAAAAACCGCGGGATGCAACAGAAAACAGACTGATTGCCAACTTGCGGAAATCGCGGAATACGTACCTGGAGAGTTAATAACAACCGATTAATAACATTGACTGTAATATATATATTACTAACTGTGCTTTACCCTTATGTAAAAAGGTATGAGAATATTTTTTTATTGTTAATAAAACTAACTTAAAAAAAGTTAAAATAACTTAAAGGTGACGATTATATCATTTAGGAATTTGAAGATTTGAGGTTTACAGATTTAAACAGCCTTTATTCTGAGGGGGGGGGGATTTGCTATAAGTATTTCCAATTTTGTAAAAGCAGACCACTGCCTATTTTTTATGACATTAATCCCATATCTAAATTTCGTTTATTCTTTTAGTATTTGTTTTAAATTATTAGATAAAACGATTTCAAGGCGATTTCAGCTCATTTTGATTAGTAGTTATTACATTAGTTTATGAAGCACATAGCAGTGTAATTAGTGGACTATTCTACAAATTACAAAAGAAAATTTTCTGATTAGGCATTCAAAATGAGTATTGAATAGATATTAAGGCATTAAAAGTTGCTTTATATGCGTTTGTTACTATCGTAAATACCGACGAATGTTATTTTGTAAAATGTCGCTGTTTTTGCATTTTTATTTCTGCAAAAAATATAACTTAAAAACAGTACTATAAGTATTTTAGCTCTACAATAAGCGAAGAAAATATTTTTTTTAAAAAATAAGTTACAAATGTATTTTTTAAAATTTTGTTAATATCTCATATTATTATATTCAAACTGCAATAATTAGAATAGAAATTAGGAGATAAGTATTTATAAAAATAAGCTCAAATTCTGTCATTTAAAAAAAACTTTTATCACATCTTGAGTGCAAATATCAAAATTATAGATGTTTATTATTTAATAAAAAATTCACAGATAAAAATCAACCAATGTAAAGAGAACTCATTGTGCAACTTTTTTAATGAATTCTCAAAACTTTGTTTTGAAATTTCAAAATTACACAGTTCTAAAAATTAATAACTGAAATATGTATTTTTAAAAACAAGCAAACCCTCAAATTCTTCAACCTCTAAAAATTATATTCAACACATGTTTAAGAAATGATATTGATGGAGTATTGTATTGATATAAATATTTTGTTGTAAACATAATTATATATTTCCCTACTGAAAATTCTTTGTTTTTCATTGCTCTTATTGTTTTAGTTTTGTGAAACTCATTTTTAAAATATTTATAACACAAAATGATTACTAATTAATATCCCGACTTTATAGATATATTAAAAGAAAAGAAAACAAATTACATCCTTTTTATTCATCGAAAGAAGAAAAAAATAACAATTGAAAGTTTAAATTCAACACAATAAGGTGTTCAACTTGAGCCTCTTCAAAAATGCAAAGGTTATCATAACGGTACGATAGCTCATCCCACGGTTTTTTTATGCGTGCTTAGAGTGAATCTTCAAAAAGATTGAGTGCATATATGGCAATATTTGACCTTTTTTATTGAGCTACAGCAAACAGGTGTTTATTTCACCGCTACGAATGAAAGTTAACGAACTTGAGACATGCAAATCTGCAAGTTTTCAAAGCGCTTCGTTAGAGACGCTGAAAAAAGTATACAATGGGCTGTCTATCTCCTTGATATCTTTTGTATTTTGGGGGTGGTGTACTTAGTCTTAGAACTGTATTTAACTAAACTTTCAACTGTTATTTAAAGTTTCAATGAACAACGAGTTTTTACTTTGTTTATTTTATCTTTTAATGGTTCTACAAATCTGGGATATTAATTTATAATCATCTTGGGATTTCTGAAAATCATTGTAATATCTCAAAAAAAATTTATATCCCTTTACTAATCTTACTAATCTTAAATATAAGGGAAAGAATAAATTATTTATTTCAATACGTCTTCCAAAGAAATAATTGAAATTACAATACGACTACGATAAACTGCATGAAACCATATTTAATAAGAAATTATTCTTTAAAATTCTGGCTTCAGTATTAGTGGATATTCAACCAAAACAAGTAATATAATTTTTTTAATTTTTAAGTCTGTTCCTACTAAGGTCAATAAAGAAAATTTTTTATTTCAGTCACTTTTTATTGAATAATTACAATTTATATAAATGTGTATATGCATATGGAGATTCACAATATTAAGCGGCAAAATAAAAAGCGAATTTCCTTTTTATATATCATTTTGGACTATTATTTTTGTTTATTACTATTTATTCGCTTTTTAAATTTTCATTTCTACTTTATGAAGCTGAAGGTGGTCTACAGTCTCTCATCGCAAGAGTTGAACTCGGATTCTTCACCCTGACTTGAAAAATATTGAAATCCTTGCATTTTATCGATTGAACTACTTTCAATTGATTTCAATTTTCATTATAAACTGCTAAAATTCTATTAAAAGAATTAAAAATTTAATTTCATTTAATTAAGGAATTAATATTTGAAAAAAACTGCATTAACATCAAGTGTCATCCATTAGAAGTTTCAAAAATTTATTTGAACTTGAGTGGATGAATAAAAGTATTTTGTCAACGATTAAAAATGTGAACAAGATAAAAAATATAGGGAGAATCTGAACTAATGGAAGAAACTGAAAGAGTATCAAAAACTTTGGTTCTGTTTCTGATTTTCAAACACTCATTCTCATTCCATATTCACAAATCTTTTTTTAACAATAAACTGCTATCAAGTCATATTTCAAGAGTTTCCAGAAATTGGCACTTGTTTTCGCAAAGCAATTTTAATGTTATTTTTAAAGCAGTTCATGTTTCTTGACTGAGAATGTTCGATTATCTCACTTAAAATTTTACAGGAATGTGAAATATTTAATGTAAATTGACCATATAATTGACTTGTTTTTACGGTTTAAATATTTTTCCTCCTTTCAGCCCGAAAACAGCATTATTATTTTTTTAATTATAGCTCTCAAAATAATTACAACAACTTATGACACTCTACTTTATATGCAAAAAATTTAACCCTTCTTTGCATGATGATGGAAATTTCCTTCATAACATTTAGTGAACAAAAAGTGTACTCAAAACAAGTTATTGCAGACAACTTATTTTTTACGACTATTGGGTAATAAGGAGCGTAACTGTCAAAAAAATCAAATGTTACAATCATTACAGCAGGTTTCAACTTGTCATTCCGCTCTTTGTTATGAGTGGGAGAAACGTGCGATTTCTTGAATATTTTTTATAACTAATCTCAGAACCTTTTTCTAATAAAAGTGATTATGAGTGGATAAATTTAGAACTGAGAAACATGGCAGATTTTGTACTGAGCTTAACATGTAAATTTATATGATGATGGGTATTTTCATTAACTGCTTTTTTAATTATTTTGTAGTATATATTTATACTAGGAATTTACACATTTTTCCTTTAATATAGAGCATGAATTATATCTCTGATTTCTTTTAAGCAAAAAAATCCTGAAAAGAAAGGCCAATTCTTTACGAAAATTTTAGTTGCGATTTGTCATTGCCATGCTTTAAGAAATTTCGATAATATAAAATCAATAACAATATCTGCTATGATTTTTAAAGACCTATTTGAAGGATAAGTTTACAGTCGATTTCACAAAACTCGTTTAACTCAATGCAGAAACGTCTCTACTAACACAAAATGCCCCAAAATATAGTTACATCTTCTGGATATCGTTGGGTTTTCAGAATATCGAGCAACAGTGTGGAAATGTCGTACAATATTGTTATCAATAACGATTCCATTTTTCTATAAAAACGTCAAATATCTTTAAAAAAAGTGTCAAACACATAGAAATCAATACACTAGTAAAGAATTATCCAAATACAATGAAAATAGGTGGACGTGATGAACAGCTTAATAAATGGTCTACTTTCAGTTGGATTCTAGATTCCAATACTCGGTGATCTTCTGTCAGTGTACTTATGATTTGATTCTGCTGTATGGATCGCAAGTTGGATAGTTGATATTAAAAAATATAGTACAGTTATTATCGATGTGAAAATCGCTATTTTTGCATTTGATTCAGGTTTTAAATTAAACATCGTCAAACACCAAATTAACCACCGACATCTACCGTAGTTTACCCAGACAACGAATAATTTTAATTCGTTGAATGAATTAAAACTATTCGTTGAATTCAATCAGCTTTATTGTTATTTCTATAACATGAAAAAGGAAAAAAAATTAAACTGTTTTTAAAACCTTTTTGATACGAATATTGTTTTTAAACGTTGGATAATTATATACTCTTAATTTTAGTTCCTTTAATGTAGCATTTTTTCCCATTGAATAAACCAACAAATATCAACTTTAAAAACCAATTTACTAGTAAAAAATCAGTTGTTCATCTCTTTGAATCTTTTAGTTAAAGTAATAACAAAAATAATGCTTTACAACTGCGTTTCTTGCGAAAATAATTCAAAATAGTTCAACTGAGATTGAATTTATAATATATTCAACTGAGTCAATGTGATCTAAAACAAATATAGACTTACTTTATGTTGTGAAAACAATTGAGAATAGTTTAACTAAATTTGAATTAATGATAAATAAATAATAAATAAAACTGTTTCAGTGTGATATAAAATAGAGGTTTTGTCTTTTGAATTTAATAACACAAAAAATGTTGGGCTCTAAAATTCAAAATCTCTCATTACCAGAAAAAGTAATCTGTTCCCAATGACTACTGAAAAATAGATTTAATAACAACGGATTAATTCCAAGGAATGTTGCCTCTTCCGTTGGTAAATTAGCTGAGCCTCCAGAGATGTCGAATGCAGTTAAATAAAACCCTGGAATTTATTCAATTAAGTTTCTAATTTATTTTATGGAGTATATACGTAGATTTTCTGTCATTTTATGCTTGATGTTTCTTTTGTGTCTCTTAATCAAAAGTTTATTGATCCTCAAATCAATACGAAAAAGAAAGGAATAAGATTGTTCTGACATTTTATTAAAAGGGACACCTGAGTACCTCGAATCACTAACCCTCATTTCGGCTTACACTGCGATCTTGTGGTAAACAATTGAATTACTTCAAACGATAAACCCTGGTACTTACGTTGGTAGAAATCTACTGTTATTTACTAGTCAGCTCTTACTTATGACAGCTGTTGTGAAATTGTTTTTGACATGAAAGGAATACATTTTTTTAAGAATTATATTTATTCACTTGCAAATTTCAAGAATCATTTGAGGATTACCACTATGTTCCTGATTCTGCAAAATAACATGGTAAGTAAGCCAACATGCTGTTTGTAAGTTCAGACATAACCTCTCAATATTGTAGTGTTAAAACAGTAAATTGTAACCTCTTGTACCTTGTATCACAATAGTATCCTATCACATGGTGCACTGACCACAAAAATGCGATATCAATGACATTGAATGGAATAAAATATAAAAATATTGATCCTGAAGTCATAAAATAAACAACTGAAATCTGAGTATTGTAAAAGAGAAAATTTCTATCAGAGTAGCGTTTTAAAATATATCTTGTTCAATTTGAAGCATTAATTCTGCCTCTGACAATTTTTAAGAAACTTAAAAAAGAGAAATTCCGATATAATATTCAGGACAACTCTAATAAAATTGCCTGAAAAGAACAGATCTATTTAAACCAGTATATAAACATGGGGGAGAAGATGACCCATTGATTAATGAAGATGGAAGTTCAGGGGCTTGGGCATAAGTTTGATGTGACCAATAATAAAATTCGAACTGTCCAGTGGCATAAAGAAATGATCACATATGACAAGGAGTGTGGCAAAATAATCCAAAAGCAAGCCGACAAAGAGAAGTTATTGAAGAGGAACAGCTTTCTGCTGTACCAAACTGGGCGGCAGTGGCCTGTTGGTAAGAGCTCCTCTTCGGATCTGGAGAGCTTCAGGTTCGAGACCCAATTCTACCGAAGAATTGACCTGTTTTCGGATCTTGTATTCATTAAATCTATCCTGGCTAAACGTCCTCCCGCTGCTGGTGTGGTGTAGAATGTTGGTGAGGGGTTACCAGCTCAGGTGTCATCCTCGTTATCTGAACGCTGTTTAAAATGACGGGGTCCGTCCCAAAATAGCTCTAGTGTTGCTTTAAAACCTGACGTTAATTTAACTATTTGACTCTACCAATGAAAACACCTTCTTTAAAATCCTTGAAGACGTACAGTTGACATTATGCTCTTTTCCTCATCGCTGCTCTGGAATCAGGACTAATGTTGCTACAGATAACAATGTCATTTAAGGTGCTAGATCATCTTGATCCTTGCTTACTTTGTATGCACTTATAATTACTTATTATTACTTTTATGCAATTTATCTTCCTTTATCTGACTCTTCATAGATAGTGATAATTAAAGTTAAATAGGTATTATATAAAATAGGACATCTATACCTAAAATAAAAATATAAGTAGTTCATTTTCATTCTTATATTTTTAAAAAAAATATTCAAGGTAAATAGGCTTACCAATTTATTATTTGAGTTATTTATTTCAAAAATTTATTTTTGTTTTCAATGGCCGTGATAACCATGTTGTAATGTCTTGGTTTCGGAACAGGAGGATTTCAGGTTCGAGACCCTATTCCACTGAAAAACCGACGTGTAAGCGGATCTGGCGAAAGTTAAATCCTTTAGAGCCAAAAGTCCTCTCATTGGTCTAGTAAGGAAGTTCGGAGAGGGAGGGGGTGCCATATCTGGTGCCATCCTCGTCATCTGACCACGGCTCAAAATTACGAGATCCATCCCAAAATATCCCAAGTTTTGCTTTAAAACGGGACGTTAGATTTCGTTTAGTTTAGTTATATGGACCAGCAAGTATTATTACTGATATTATATAATTTACGAAAGGGTAAACTATCCTAAAGTGAAAGAGACGATTAAATAATGCGAACGTAGTCTCCTTTTTTAGGAAGAGGAAATGATTCCTACAAATTTGGACAACTCTTTATGTAGAAAAAATGATGCATTTTTATTGGTTTCAAACTAGAAAAAAAAAATATCCATTTCTTATATCAGGCACGTAAACCGGAGGGTTTCAGGTTCGAGACTCGATTCCACCGAAGAACCGTCGTGTGAGGGGGTCTCTTGCACGTTAAATCTGTCAGGTCAAACGTCCTCCCGCTGGTGTGGCATGGTATGGAGAGGGGGGTGCCAGTTCAGGTGTCGTCATCTAACCGTGGTTCAAAATTACGAGGTCCGTCCCAAAATAGCCCTCGTGTTGCTTTAAAACGGGACATTAAAACTAAACTTAACTATCAGGCACGTAAAAAAAATATGGATGTAAAATCATAAACAAATTAAATTATGTATTTCACAATGTTCAAGATAATGTTTTGAAAATTATAAAATTTGAAGAAAACTTTTTATTGATTTCAAAACGTCCACAAAGAATAGGAAGCTTTTCTTGGGGATGGGGATGGACATGAAGCTAGAAGAGAAAGACTATTAGTGAGTCAGTTCCAATACTGATTGTATTAACAGGGTCATTACATTTCTAAAGCAATGTGTAGGTCAAAAACTAACTCATATTCTTATCGCGAGTCAGTACTACGAAATGTTTTTGAGCATGAATTTACTGAAGTGTATTCACATTGTGAAAAAGGAATTAAGAAAAAATTAAATTCAATAGACGGACATAAAGACTTGAACCATATGTATAGTGACAGCAAAATATTGAGTAATGTGAATAATCTTTTTTACGACGAGCAATTATCATATTGCCCTTCCTTTTTAATTATAAAAAAAGAAGGGCGATTATTGTGAACTCGTAAAATTGTGTTTCACTTTTATGAGAAGGAATCCAGACTCCATAATCAAAATGGAGCCACTAGGGGATGTACGTCATGCTTGACAGATGACAGACTATACAATCTTTTAAAGTGTTATTTAGGCCGAAATTATTTTTAAAGAATGTGGAGGGGAATGGTCTGATGAACATTTGCTTGTTTCTTATGATAACGAATGTTAAGGGATAATTGAAGAATTAATCTGCAATCGATATTCCTTTTCATGATTTAAGGCGACACAGTACCTCTAAAATTTTTTCTTTAATGTTTAAAATTATATTTTACCTTTATTTTATGTAAAATAGCACTTTATAACTCTTCCATAGAAAAACTTTTAATAATTCAATATTTTTTTAAAAATTTCAGCTTTTTTAAACCCTAAGGCTTTTTTTTAAATAGGAAGATTTTTCTACAAATTTTTTTCTAGGCAGCTATTACAATAGTGTTTAATTTTTTATAATTTTTTATTGTAAAAAAAAACAAAAAAAAATCTGAAAAATACAAAAAATCTGACTTTGGATATTTTTCTAGAAATTATTACTTATCTTGAGTCCAATTCCATTCTAAGTTTTATGAAACATATATTTCTGAACATTCATAAAAACATTTCACACCTTTATCTCCATTTTTAAGAAAGCTTTCGGTTTTCTAAATGTAGTATATAAGTAAAAAATAAACATGGAGAAAAAATGCACTTAATGTTTTTATTCATCTAAATTATAATATAAAATTTATCTAATTTGCTTATAACTTTTACAAGATGTGATTCAAGTTATTCTAAATTGTTTAAAGTTTAAAAAAATGTAAAGACTTATAGAAACAAAATATTATATTTGTATATTGAATATGTATAAAAAAAAACTAACGGAAGAGCGAAATTTCACAAATCTTATCATAATACCTTTAAAAAATCAATACGCTTATCCAAAATTAATTAAATGCATATTTCTGCTATTCTGTTTGATCAATGTAGTTGTAAGTAATTTTTCAGCAAAAAAAAAAAAAAATTTGCTCCAAACGACACTGTGGAGAGTCGCATGGAAGTTTTGTGCCTTGAACCATATACATAGCTCTAATAACTCATTTGATGAAAATCTTTGGAAAATAAGCAATATTTTTGACAAATGAGCTTCTTTTATAACTGTTTGAATCTGAAAAATGGGCGTAGCAACATTGTTTAATCTCTTGTCATATATCAAAAATTCTTCAATAACTTAATAAAAAATAAAGCTACGGCTCTAAAATTTTGCACACAAATTTAGAATGACTCAATTTATAATATCAGCCGATAAAAGAATGTCGATGCTTTGAGGATTTTTCTAGTACTGTATCACCTTATTGCTTTAAAAGGCTAAAGAAATATGGAAATGTAAATAAGGTCATTTCATCGAAGAAAATCGAAAAAAAAAAAAACATAGACAAGTTCTATGCACGGTTCTTTATTATTAAAGTAGTAAAGCAAAGGAGTGCCCCAAAGAAGTTTTTCCCCAGCGCCCCAATTAAGTCAAGTCGGGCCCTCTATCAAGAAACGCACCATAGAGAATTTGAAAAGATAAAATTTTAGTGTTAAAAAGAAAATATATTATTCATTCAAAGCTCCTTCTTTTTTTTTTAGTTTCGATTTTTATGTTTTATATTTCATTACATAAAAATATGTTTATCTGTGGTTTAAGCCAGTTCTAATCATTTACCAAAATAGCAAGGTTTCCGAATGAACCTTTTCAAATTAAATCATTATAGCATCCACTTTATTCGAATTTACGTATCAAATAATCAGTTCATTTGTTCCTGTTACTTCTTTCAGTAAAATAATATAAAATTTAATTGCTCAGAAAAGTTTTGATTTATTAAAGAAATTCGATCTCAACATTAGCTCTCTGAATTTCAGTCCAAACTTTTGGCATGCAGAATATTCTTATTTAAAGCTTCAAGAAACATTTCTAAATCTCAAGCTTGTTAAAGATAGGTTGATAAAGGGGTGAAAGTGGCGCAAGTTATTGATGAACTCTTAAGATCACATAAATACTTCCTACACCCAGAGCTCAAGATGGCTTCTTTTATACGAAAATTTATTTAAATATGTTACTAAAAAGAAACTGAATGTTTGTGATTCTTTAAAGATGCCATTTAATAATTTTATAACAAAACCAAGTGATTTTTAAATATGAATATTAAAAATACATTTTCAAATGCTTATTTAATAATTTTTTCTGGTACATTTGTACTCAGCCAAACTATAAGGAAGGAATAAAACGCTTTTATATACATAATATGTTTGTGTGTGTATATTTTTTAAACATGTTGAGTACAAACTTTAAAATCACATTCTAAAAGGATGAATATTTCTAAAAAATGCTTGATTTACTATTCTGAGGAGCGAACACAAGTATTTGAAGTATATTTAAAATTTTTAAATTAAATATTTTACCGAAATACTTCAGTAAATAGATTTTTTAGCTTATTAAATACTTGTCATTCAGGATTTAAGATTTATTGAGGTTATCTAGTATACAATGTTCATTCGTTCTTTCAACATTTGTAGATGAAATTTAGGTTTTTGGATATGAATATTCTGATTGTAATTGCGAATTCTCTTATAGTGGAGAATAACTTTTACAGTTTTCATGACGATAATAACTTCATGTAGTTATCGTCATGAAAATTGTTAAATACGAATCCCCGCTCTTCTCAAGCTGCTTTTAAACATCTGCGTCATAAAAATGCTAAATGGGGAATATATCTAGAAATTTAAGTACTCAACAAATAAGAACACTCTATAAAAGAAGATGAGGTATGCTTCCTGTCACTTATAAAGAATAAAAACATTTTTATGCTCTTGAAGGAACAAGATTTATTTTACTGGTTGAATTTTGAGAGAAAGATAATCAATAATAATAAGTGAATTTTTATATAAATCATACTCAATAAATAAACTACACTACGTAAAAAAATTAGGACAGTCATTTTTTTGTAAATTTTCTTTCATATTTTTATACTGGCTAATAGATTCTTTCGTAGGTTTTATTTAACAATATTTTATTTATTTTCATGTAAAAAGTAAATATCTACCATTATTTATAATTAGACAGATGAGAATATATGATTTGCTGTGACTAAAAAAAAATAGGACACCTACTAATTTTTTATTTAATGGAAGTATTTAATGAAGAGTAAGTATATACTTTTTTAAAACTGTTTTTCCCCAGAAAAGCGTATTTCCTTAAAATTTTCCCTAATGTTTTAATTTCAGAATGCCTTAAGTTTTTCAAAAGGATCATGTTTATAAAAATGAAGGGAAAGGTATTAGATTCCTCGTATACTGTACCTCAGCCCCATTACAATTTCATATTTATCTAAAAATTCAAACCGAATCGAAATAAGAAAGAAGACTGCAATCAAAAATTTAATGTCTCGTGATGAAAGAAAGCTTGTTCATGAGCTTAAAAAGAGTAGCGGAAGGGTTGAAAAAGTTCAAAATCAAGCAGAATCATGTGTCCTAGCAAAAAGTATACAACTGCATCCAAACGTCCAAAACATGAGTTTTAAAGAAAACGGAGGCATCATCTAAAGTGAAAGCAAACACATTATTAATAATCTTTTGTCTTGTGCTAAGAAACACATGTCATCGATTACAGAATGGACATTTGTGATATTTTCAGGGGGGAAAAAAAGTTTAATTTTGATGGTCCTGACGGTTATCAATATTCGCATTGCCTGAAGAATGCAGAAAGATATTATTGAACCAGACAAATAGGAGAAGGAAGTTTGATGGTCTGGTTAGCAGTTGGTTATAGAGGAAGAACAAGTTTGGTCTTTCTCAATGGTAGGCAGAAACGTGTAGACCAAGTTAATGTTATGAAGTCTGAGAGTCTTCCTTATTTCCCCGAATTAGGAGGAGAACAGTGGAGATGATGAGCAAGATGGTGAGTCAATTAACATTGCCAATGGAATCAAAAATTGGTTGACTGCAAAAAAATTTTGCAGATTTTATCATGGCCAGATAAAATCCCTATTCTGAATATAGTAGAAAAAATCTGATCAATGCTGGTTCGTCGAGTATACACTGTTGGAAATAAGTTTGAAGCGCTCTCTGAGCTTAGAATGGCGTTAAATACGTCATGGGATATTTTTTATCAAACAGAAATCAAATCTTTGTACGATTCACTTCCAAACAGAATTCGAAGTCATAAAGCCAATGGAAAGAGTATTATTTACTAAAACAGCTTATCTTTTGTTATTTTTATAACTGTCCTTCTACTTTTTTATATGGTTTCAAATGATAGAAACTATTTTTACTATCATTTATACTTTATTTTTGAGTATTATAATGATACTAATATTTTTTCGGTGAATGATCTTAAAAATAATTTTTATAAAAATAATTGCAGAAGTTTTTTTTAAAAAACCTTTATATATATATAATGTGTGTGTGTGTCCTTCTACTTTTTTTTTACTCGGTGTATGTGACATCTAAACACACACTGTTGTTAAAATGTTGCTTGATTTATTTTATATTCATTAAAAACTATATATTGTTCTAGAATGCATACTGTACCACTACTTCCAACAATCCTTAGGAGTCCATTATTAACAATCCATTATTTTTTATTTATAGATTCATGATGGATAGCATACTTCTCGTAGGCTGCATTACTCCTTTAATCCTTTTTCTCATCATTGGATGGTTCGTTTGCCACAGAAGACGGAAACCCCAATTTCGAAGCTCTCTTGTGATCTCTGAGTGCCTTGAGCCGCAGGTAATTTGTCGACCTGTGCCGTGTCAGCATCCCTACTATAGGGTGATTTCAGAGTACTCTGGGCATCAAGAAAAGGCTCCGTTAACGGAAGAAAAGGTATGTTGCTAAATGAATACAAATTCTAACATGTGTTTCCCTTCATAGAGATTTTCGATGAGAATTCAAATGTTACCTCATAAATCATTTATTTCTATAAGCCAGTTTGAAGCATTCTTATTCGTGAAAAATTTCGATTCGTTTGCTCGCAATATTATTTACTTCAACCACATACAATAATGTGTTAGGAATTTTTCAAGAAAATAGTTTTAGATTAAATTCTCTGCAAGGTTCAAATTTCTACAATAAAAGTGAATGTCAAGATGAAGGAACAGTTTTCTTGGCTTTTTTGTAATTGTTTTAGCTCACCATATTGCTATATATATATATATATATATATATATATATATATATATATATATAGTGTGTGTGTGTGTAATTTTTAATTAAATATCTTCAAAATCATGTGTTTGCTTCGTAATTTATTTCTTGAATTATTAGTTTAAATCGTCCATACATATTCATTCCATTTCTTGAATACATCCAAATAAAAAAAATGTAATCATATGTAAAGGGATTTATATCACTTTTCATTCTTTAAGCCTATTAGAAGTTGTAGAGGCTTCCTTCATTCTATGATTTTAATTTTTTTCATTAATTTTTCACATCAGATCGTATTATTCAAGATACATACAAAAGTCAAATATATTTGTTGAAAATTTGTTTTCTTTGAAGAAAACAGGCAATAAGTTAACTCTCGTGTTTCCTTCACTCGTTATATTGCATCATTTTTTCCAATGTATTATAACTTCTGTATAATATTGCTTGAAACCTTATCGTCCTGGTGCTATTCATGTAGTTTTTTTAATTTACTGCTTTCAAATATTTCAAATATCTAACTTGAATTTCTAGAACGAATTTCATTTTTTCAAATAACTAACTACTGGTAACAACTGCAATAATATGGTATGAAATAATGTGTTTCATACCAATGCATATAAATTGTGGTGATATCTGAATAAGCCAGTAACAGACACTAAACATTAGTGATCACTTTTGTATATGGGATATGTTACGCGGCTGCAAATCGTAAGTTCTCGAGTTCGATCCTTGGCGGAATTCAATCTCCACATTGGCACTATTCCAACCAACATTATCGCCACAAAATAAAACGCAGTCCGCTTTATGAAGTTGCGCGTAGCGACAACAGTAAAATTGCGAGGTGTGACAAGTCTTACTATTTTGCGCTCTATACACTGGCAAACCCCAAGAAAACAACGATTTGTCTTTTATTGAGAAAGAAATTACAAATCCAGCCACAATATTAATCTGAAATAGTGAATTTTTATTCTCCAATGAAAAAAAAAGGATACAGGAAGTAAAAGCTTGTATGGGTTGAAATAATGCATGCCACTATTAACCCGTCTTTAAAATATTTTTTTTCTTTTCTATTAAAATAAATCAGGGTAATATAATTCATGCTCTAGATTAAAGGAAAATTGTTTAAAAAAATCTTAATATAAATATTATATAATTAAAAAACAGTATGATGGTAATATTCATCATTATTCAAATTTACATGTTAAGCTTAGTACAAAATCTTCAATTTGCCCCACTTCTAAATTTTTCTACTCATCGTCGCTTTTATTGGCAAAAAAAATTATTTTAGTTAGTTTTAATTAGTTTGTTATAAAAAAATATTCAAGAAATCGCACGTTTCTTCCAACCACAACAAACACCGGAATAACAAGTTCAAACTTGATATGATGATAGTGACATTTGATTTTGACAGTTTTATTCCTTACTAAACAAAGTCGTGAAAACATTTGCCCTCAACAAACAATTTATATTTCACCTTTTTTGAGTGCAATTTCTTGTTCGTCAGATGCTATGATAGAAATTTCCACCTTCATACAAAGAAAGGTTTCGAACTAAACAAAATAAAAAGATTATTTGCCTGCTTTAGTCGGTTTTTTTAAACTTCTACTATTTCTTTACCACCTCTTAATAGATCTTAATGAAAAGCTCCCGGTAGAATAGGTAAAAAATACTTTCCTTTTTGGAAATTTCGTCATTATTGAATCATGAGTTTGTGTATTAAACTTCTAATTAATAATTTCAGAAATTCTTTCATCAATCTTTCGATTGGATTATATCCAGAAATCTAGATAAGTTAGCCACTTGATTCTACAAGAAGACTCGAAGCAAAGAAGAAAAATAAACCAATACCAGTAGTATTTGATGAAATGATCAAACCGCGGACAGCAAATCTCTAACTAAATAGCACGCAGCGTAACAAAGCTCGAAGAATTCGTTCTATTATTAAAACTCTAAAAAAGAGTTCCTTCAATTTACTGACCCTCGTGGATGAGCCTCCACTTCTGTGATAAGACATAAAACTTTCCACCAATGATTACATTTTCGAACCCTAACAGAGATATCGCCCAAATTCATGTATTTTCGAGAACATTTTAGTCGCCAAAAGGATCAAATTCGTCGCTACAAACGGGAGTCCTTGACCTAGCATCCATTAGAAATTTTTGAAATTCTTCTCCTTACCTTGAGACTATTTGCTCAGGGAAGAGCTGTTACATTTTCCTAAAATCATTCTAGTCTTTGTTTGATGTTATTTTATAGAATTATTTAAACTATTTTAATTATAAATTTTTCAAAAATGTTTTTTCATTGAACTGACAGGAAGAAAGTCAACCACCTACTGAGGAGATCACCAATGCTGATTGGTATCGCCGACTCAGCCTGAGCAGCATTCCTCGGAAATCCAGTGTATCTGCTTCCCATACCAGAAGAGCTTCGGATGCATCGCGCTTGGTAAAGCCCATACCTCTGACACTTGCATAATCGTTTGTACAGATTTTATTTTGCACCTTTGTTTTATCTTTTGTTAATAAAGTTAATTTTATTTTAAAAAATATTGCACATTGAATTGTAAAAATGTTGGGGAATAAGAATTTCTTATGCAGAACAGTGAATAGTAGAGCTCTAAAAATGTTATATTGTCATGTTAGATTAGAAACTCGCTACACTGCTTTAACTTTTTAGAATTCAATAGTTTATTTTTGAAACACTATTTTATTTACGCCTTCTATTCTGCGGTATATTTTTGTACCACCTTTACAGGGAAAGACAAGAACTTCTAAAGTATGAAATGTATAAATATACGAAAGAGATGCAAATTAATTTTGATTATAAGATTATTTTTGTCTGTTTTACTTTTTGATATGTCTACACAGGAAATTTAATTTCATTGGTTTAATAATTGGCAATTATACAGATATACCTAAAACTATTATAGCATACGCTCTAAAAATGTTATATCATCACGTTAGAATAGAAACTCACTAAATTGCTTTAACAGTTTAAAATCTAGTAGTTTAGTTTTAAATCACTATTTCATTTACCCCTTTTATTCTGCAGTTTATTTGTATTACCTTTACGTGTAAAAAACAAGAAGTTCTATGGTATGGTACGAAAGAGATGGAAATTATTCTGTTTACAAGATTATTTTTATATGTTTTTTTCTTTTTATATGTACATATAAAATTCGAATTCATTTTTTAGGAATAATTGCTCATTGCAAAAGATATTGAGTTATTATGTGTGTGGAATAGTAAGAAATTTATTAAATGAGTGTTTACACACAGAAAAATAGCTGCTGAAACCGGGTAGCATGTTTTAGATCATGTTTCTATAATTTGATACGATTCATAGCACTTTCAAAATTTAATTTTCAAGTGTAATGTCAGATCTCAGACTTAAAATCTTTAATCTAAAACTTCAAATCTAGATAAATACTAGATCATGATCCCATGATCTAGGTTGTGAACTGTTTCTGTTAATTAATGGGGGATGAGGGTATTTCATAAATTTTGATTTGTTTGTTCATTTTTTCAAAAATTACTAATTTGTTTCGCTTATGTATTAAATTTTAAAATCTGCTTTCATTTATTTCCTAATCGCAAATTTTTTGTTTTATTAAGCTTCAAAAATGTCTGAAACTATCTGATGGAGCAAGTTGTAACATATTACAATATTTATCTTGATTCGTGTTTAATTCATAAAGTTCGACTTTCTGAAAAAAAATTTCAGTTTTATATATTTCTAATGCAAAATTTACAGTATTATTGAAAGTTTTTTTATGCATATTGTAAATGAGTGACTAAGGAATTAAAGTAACAATAATCAAGGAATCGCAAATACATTTAAAACTATAAGCATTTTTCCAAAAGTCTTGATAACTAGAGCCAATCTCCTTTACTGTAATTAATGAAAAAACTGAAATCTTAAATCCCCCTTCGAAAGCTTTGTATAGAAACTCAAAAAGAACTTTTATAGAATTTTTGGTAAACTAAGATTTTATTTTACTAGTGTACAAAAAAATATTGTTTTTACGAATAATTTGTGAAAATTTTATACTACGATTTAGTTTTCGTTAAGAATGCTAACATTTTTGAAGTATATATATTTTTTAATTATTATTTCACAGGTAAATGATTTCTCATTTTTATATCCTCTAAACGTAGACACACTGAACGAATTCACAATTAATGCATTTATTGCCCATCCAAAGGTCGATGTTGTCTATGTGGGTCAGTTTCTCTCGAAAGAAGCTCCTCAATAATTCATGCAACAATTAACACAAGCAGTAACTCAATTATAATACGTAATATTATGGCTTCTTTACATGTAATTCAGCCTGTATGAAATTGATTCATCATTCATTTTCATAATAGATTTAACGCTTTTTTTCAAAACTCTTCTGTCTGTATTAATAAATGCTTTGAAAGTTTTTCAGGAGCAAAGCTAAAATTGAGGTGGACCGAAAAAATTCAAAATATTTTTTTTCTTGCCGTAATATGGTGTGGAAAGCTGCAAATTGAGAGAAATACAATGAAGAAAAATATTTATATATTTTTTTATATTTTTCACTGCCAAATGTGGCTTAAAAATCATAAAAATAGTTGCAGAAATCTACTGCTCTTCATTGATTTTTACAATTTTACTCTGTTTGTTATAACATGGACTGTTAAATACTTCTTAAAAAAATAAAGAAGCTCAACATAATTATCTATTAAAATATACTAAATGATTATAACTTGAAGATTCTAGTTTTTCTTTTACGATTCATTTATTCACTTTTAAAATTTGTCAAACCCTCAGTTTTCTGAAGTGTTTTTTGTTACTCGGTACTCTGATGAGCGTCATATTTTCAACATAGGCAAAGATTTCATTAATTCACTGGGGCAATAATTGTTCCCGCAGCTTTAAATACTTAACATTCTGTGAAAATTTTTCTGATTTTTATTACTTAACAACTTGGTATAAATGACTTCAAAACAGTTGTTTTTCGCTTTTATACATTCTGAGTATACTTCTTGCTCTTGTAGTGCCACGCCATGATTGTCTGTTTTATTGTTTCAACGCCTTTTTAAGCTTGTGGCAACACCTCCTTTTTTTATTATAAAAGCTCGCTCCATATCTTCATGGCACTCAGCAGCTCCAAGCTCCTAGAGCTTCCTAAATTTTTTTTTTTTTTGTAAAGATTGACTTTTAAGGTTTTAGCAATAAACTTGTTTGAATTTTTGGCTTTTCCCTAAATTAAATACATCGTAGCCATTTTGCCTTAATTTTCACACCATAATACTCTTGTTAATAACCTAAAATGTATCAGTAAGCCAAGATTGCTGATAGCCAATAATATAATATAATTTACTATTTTATACCAAATGAAATATTGAAAAAGTATTTTTTCATTTCTGAGTAATCTTTTGGTCAATATTGGTATTGAGTCTATAATATCAAACTTCCAAAATTATCTGATAAGAAATAATAACGAATTTCACGCAAAAATGTTTTAAAACATATATTTTAATTGTTAACGTCTTTTTTTTATCTTTTCATTTTTATTACTTCCAGCACTGATGCCATTCATTTTTTTTCTAACAAATGGTATTCTAATTTCGAACCTTAGTTTTGCAACATGTTATCACAAGGAAAAATAGATATTTTATGGAGCTAAATCCACGTGTTTTGTTTTTTTTTTCTTTTGCATTGATTTATGGGATAAAAATTGGAGCATCATTCTTTTGCACAACTTTAATATTTGTTCAACACAGTAAAAATGATTCAAACTAAGAAATGAATTTCAGTATCATAAACCATTAGAAATTTTTGTCCAGGTCAATGTTATTTCAATCAAGGAAATGTCTAGATTCTCTCAGAAAAATATTTAGTTTCCCTTCTAACAGCAAGATAGCTAAGTAATTGAAATCTAAATCTTTTATCTACTTCATCTTCAATAATTCGGGTCTCGGTGGCCTGGTGGTAAGGTCTCGGCTTTGGAACCGGAGGGTTCCTGGCTCGAGACTCGATTCCACCGAAAAACTGTCGTGTGAGAGGGTCTCTTGCACCTTAAATCTGTCAGGCCAAACGTCCTCCTGCTGGTGTGGCTTGGTGTGGAGAGGGGGTGCCACTTCAGGTGTTGTCCTCGTCATCTGAACGTGGTTCAAAATTACGAAGTCCGTCCCAAAATAGCCCTCGTGTTGCTGTCAAACGGGACGTTAATATAACTAAACTAAACTAAAACTAAACTAAATCTTTAATAATTCAACCTTTTGTTTAATCATTTCAAAAGTTTCATTGCTGCTGTTTAAGATTAGAATACTAAGTGCAAACTCCGCAGATTATAAAACTTACTTTATTTTTAATATATCTAACAAAAAGCTAGCAATATAGTCGTTTCAATAATAAACAACAAGTAAAAATTAAATTGGAAACAATGATACTTATAACCGAAAATGGGTTATTTTATTTTTACCGCAAAATACTCCAAAATTTTCGATACGTTTATACTCTCTACCTATCTTTTGGTATTTCTTTTTAAAAAAGTCTGAAACCTACATCTGTTTCCAGCACATTAGGGTGAGGTAATTTACAAGTAAAATATGTATACACATTTTCTGCAGAATAATTATTTCACTGAGATTGATTCACTGAAAACATATCTCAAAATAGACTCAATATAATTTCAAGAAATTTGATATGAATCTATCCAAAAATTTTAAGAGTATAATAGACCACGTATTTTAAGATCTCTGTATTTAGACATGTTTTACAAACACTTTAAGTACAAAACATGGACAGATTTTGATTTTAAAAAATCATTAACGACAATTTTAAATATTCATAAAGTTTTTAATTTATTAAAATAATTTTTATCTTGGGATCTGTTACATTTTATGTAAAATGAGCTACATATAGATGAAATTAAAATTAAATACATCCATTATTTTTTTTATTTATTCTGTGTTTATTTTTTAAAATTGACAAATTTGCTAAACTTTTGTTAAATAGCTTTTTTAAGAACTAAAGGCAATTAGTGTATTTTTTTCTACTAATAGTGAACTTTCAAGCATGTTTTAGTCTTCTGATGCATTAAAAAAAATTTATGTATCATTTTTAATTCGTCTTCGAACCTAGTTGGAAACCTTAATATCAATATGTTTTATTCCCCGTCAACGTTATATTTTAATTCCCCAGATCCTGAATTTTATGACCAATTTCGAATTCTTCCATTAATGCTAATAAATTTTAAAAGAATAAAACTCTCAATGGTATATTGGCTATTAAATTTTAAAACGAGCAGTGATACGAAAAATAATTTTGTGAAAAGAATACAAGTTTAATTTTTAAAATTACTTTGGAGTAACTTAGAGTTTTTAATTGACCTTAAATGGGGACATGAATTTCCTCACGAGACCAGATATAGAATAAAAATGACTCCATTGTTATTTTTCTCTTTTGTAAACAGCATTCGAATTTATTTTGGAAACACAATACATTCTGGAAATCATGTAGTTGCCAAATATATTTAAAATGTTACGATATTAACTATCAGAACGATGTTATAAGAAAAACCTAAAAAAATCTTCTAATGAGTACTTACTTCGTTTAAATATTATGGAATTACACTAATGTTAATAAGTGTTAGAATTTAACAACGAAGAATACAAAATTTTAAAATATTATTTTAAGAATATTTCTTTATTCTTTTTGCATTACTCAAATTAAAAGCAGTTTCAGAGATATGGAGTCAATGACTCCATTAATAACAAAAACTTTGAAAAAGAAACTTGATTATAGGCACGTATTCATACTTAGACTTTTGACGACATATTACTGAAAGAACAACTTGTAGGTACTGAAGAGATGATAGAATTAAAGGACAAAATACCACATGATAATCAGAGCTGACAAATAATGCAGAGTCATTTTGACTCCAGTCTCCAGTTACGGGATAATCGTATTTCAGAAAAATAAAGAAATACGCTTTTCGATGAGGAATTTCTAATAAAAGAGAACTATTTTATATTAAGCCAGATGTGGTTTTATCACAGAAAGCAGAATCGAAACCAAAAAATTACGAAGAGCAGAAAGCGAAAGGAAAGGAGAAAATTAAGATGGTGAATTTAGTCTTGTATATCCAAGAAAAATTGGATGAGCGCCAAACTTGGGCTGCTGATATTTACCGAGCTGCCGCTAAAATTCGAGGTGAGAAAATCCATCTTTAGCTTTTCAACCTGTTTACTTAACAATAAGTAATATGCGAATTGTGATACTTTGAATACAAACAGCCGTGCAGCCCACGTTCGTGTATTTCATGCACAGTTCACTCCCAAATATCGGCTTCCATACAGTTCTCCTGTTTTTCTTTTGTTGTAATTTTAATGAGGAAGGCAAGGCGTACATTGGCAACATTGTCAAGACATTAGAAGCAAGCGTTTGCTATGATCCTCCTACGTGTCGTTTGTAAAATACAAGTTATGACAGGAAAAGAGCAGCGTTCTACTCGTTGTTCCTTGTTTGTTAGCAGCAACAGTAGAAGTCCGTTACTCGCTATCTCTGATTATAATTACACAGTACATACAGTATTCGTAAATTATTTTTGTGGTATGCTTAATGTTTTTCTAAATGCATCTCAGTGAAGATTTCAAATTGGGTGATAACTGAAATAAAGTTGAAGTGAACTAGGGAGGAGAAACTACACGCTACTCAACAAACAAACTCTGGTGTAACAGAAAACACCGGCAACTGCTTCTATGATTCACCAGGTCGTGTTCACTTTCTGCGTGGCGTGAGATAAATGGAGGGTTTAGCCCTCGATAAAAAGTAATAAAAAACGTGTTATGACTTTGAGTTTTGGTATTAAAAAAATGTCTTCTGGTATATGTTGGCTAAGAAATGAGCTTAAAGAACTCCAGTCTATCTGACTTTTTTGTTATCAGGCTTGCCTTTCCGCCACATTAAACCGGATACTCGGGAGTGTCCTGTATATTGATACTTTTGTCATTTTTACATTTTATTGGATTCAATTAGAAAAAAATAGGATTGCATAAATGTTCATGATAAAATCTTGCCTTTTTACTTTATGTAATTGTTGGATGATACCATTCAAGAATGTGCATTATTTTGAAGTGTTATTTATTTTTAATTTTGATTGTTAAAAAAAACCTACAGGATGGCAAGAAGGTGAAGATTAATTTGTCAGGT
This sequence comes from Argiope trifasciata, assembly GCA_026543055.1. Lineage (NCBI taxonomy): Eukaryota > Metazoa > Arthropoda > Arachnida > Araneae > Araneidae > Argiope > Argiope trifasciata. The sequence goes on along the minus strand of JAPMOQ010021776.1, from coordinate 82,581 downwards.
AAATTCAACTTAAGACAATTATTTGCGTTTATTTTTCAGGACCAATAAATAAATCCTTGTATTAGACGAATAATTATACATAGAATTCCTTTTCGGAGTGCAAAAGTTTAAATGGGGATTGAAGTGCAGCAACTCCAATGAGCGAGGCCCATTATGAGATAGTTTGGTTTGATTGTCATCCTGATTTGTCTTCGAAAAATGTTAATTTTTCGTTGTTGGATTTTAATATTGTCAAGAGATTTATCGTAATAAAATTATTTATAATCATATAAATAATTTTGGCAACTTTTCTTTGTGTCACGCTCAAATTCAAAACAAAAAAATATTAAAAATTATAAACATTATTTATTATTAGATGCTAGATATTTATAATAGCGAATTATGGCATTTTTGAAAATTGCACACTTATTTTATTTCATATAATCGCTATTTAAAACTTACGAAAATCTAGCTTCAAAAATGAAAGTAATGACACGAACTACAATAAAATCCTTTTATTTCTCATATATGTCATTCAAAAGGTGAAATTTTTAGTTTAATATAATTTAATGCTACATTTTAAAATGTATTGAGATGTAAATAAATACTGAGATCCAAACAGTTTATGCGTTCAATAAGGTTTAAATGAAAACTACTCATATAATGATAAAACTCATCTTCAGATGTTTCAAGACTCAATCGGTAGCACTTCGTGAACGTATTTCAACTTCCCCTGGTTGAAGTCGGCCACAGTGTTTCCGGATCCATACAGTACCCATTTCGTAGTAAGTAGTCCTTCCACTCCAACTGGCCCTCTAGCATGAATACGAGCTGTGCTAATACCAACTTCCGCCCCTTCATAATAAAAAGATTCAATCAGTCAGGAATTCAACAATAGGCAATGAGTATTTTTTAGAAAGAGTATCTCAAAAAAAATTTCTATAAATGTCTTTAGTCAGTAAGTACAATTTTTATATTGCCATCAAAGAAGTATTTTTACATTTAACTCTATAATGCATGACTTTTTTTTTACAAAAGAAAGAGTATTTTGAAAACTGCTTAAAATTTAAGAAAATTTCCATAAAAAAATGTTCAAGATAGCTGCAGTATGAATTAAGCGTTATGCCAGTAACACAAATAGTAGCATAACAGTTCCGAAATAAATGTCCTTTTTTAACAATATATTTTACGGAGCAAAAAAAAAGGCATTTATTATATTTTTAATAGAATTATTCATACCACAACCGTCCTGGTATTATTCCATGTTTTCAATTTAAATCTAAGCTTGTACCGATATTATAATCTATCGGACTATTCTAAAGGTTTTTCTCAAAGTATTTCCATACATTGTTTCCCTTTGGAATAATCTTGTGAAATTTATAAATACGAGGGTTGGAACTTTAATAGTGGCAACTATTTATTTACATGAAGTGCAGAAGCAATCCATGTCCCCATGTTTTACAGTCTGTCAATATAGTCGCCAGCATTGTGTACAACCCGTTTCCAACGATGTGGAAGTCGCAGAACACCTGTAGCAGAGCCTGTTTTGTTGATAGTTCGAATGGATCAGTCCACCGACGCAAGAATATCTGGATGGTCTGCTATGGGGGAACGCTATTCTTTAAGATGTCACCATCACAGTCGTACTCGAGAATCAGCATGAATCTCACATTGCTGGGGTTCTGAAGAAATTTCGAACTTCTTGGTGACCCGTAATGACACCCTTTGATTGGCGTTTCAATTTTTGCTGGTACGATCAGGTCCAAATCTCTTCCATTGTAATGACACTGCAGTAAAACCTCTGCTGATGAACATTTAGTTTTTATCCAACTTCGTTGTTCTTGTTTTGAAAACATCCTGACAACACTTAATTTAGCCCGCAAGCTAATACAATGATCAGTTCTTCGCGTCACTCCGTATGTGCGTGACTTAGGAAGGCCGAGTCCTTTTGCTGGAGGTAAAGTAGGTATGTCTCTAACGCGCGGTATACGTGTCATTCTTTGGTTTGGTTGCGCGGCGTTTTTACAGAACTGTTGCCATTATTAAAGCTCCAACCCCCGTAGAAATAAAAACATGTAGCCAAATGGCTACGTGATGCCCTAAAGAATTAAGCTTATGCTAATCTTTATTCTGTACATGATAATCTTTATCAGTATTCTTGGTAAATTCTTTTAATTTCCATAAAATTTCAACCATAAAAAGTAAGCTTCTCACGAACTACTACAATCTATTTTATATTCAGACACAAATTTTCTGAATTATACAGCCCACGTTAAAGCATAAACCATAATGAAAATTTAAAAATCTTCAGGATATGTAAATAATTTATGTAATGGCATTTTACCTGAATAAGCTTTTCAATTCCATTGAACATAACCAACAAAAAAATATTCATCTATGTTGGCTATTTAGTATATATCAGTTTGGGGCAAAGACTTTTTCATTTAAAGAAAGTAGGAGAGAATGTTATACCTTTGACCACCTCAATCTGTGTAATAAGTGATAATAAAAATTCGAAATTTTTACTTAGAACAAGTATAATCCATCATTGGGATAGTCAAGCCTGCTGCAGTTCGAAAGAAAGGCTTACTGTGCTGAATGAATATATTTATCACTTAATTTTTATTCGTAAAATGTATCGGAAACATATTTCTGCCACAGATTACATTTTTAGATAAACTAATCTTATTTTGTGAGTTAAAGTTTTAACTGTACAGTGATAAACCTTTGAGGCTAAAAGTACAACAATCCCTATTTAGTAAATATCAAAGATAATTGATTCATGATGATCTTTTTAAATTTTGAGATAGAAATCGAAACACAAATTATTAACTTTGACCTTTGATCATATAGTCTATTGCAAAATATTTTCATTCCAATTTGAAAAACTATTGTTATGGTGAGTGGGTGTTTAGAGAGCTTGAAGAGTATGAAAACTCCAATTAAATATTACAGAGACAGAAATTTGCTAAGGCTGCTAGCATTAATCTCTTATCTAAACAAAGTCAAACAAACCGGGTGTGTTTGGGAATAGTGGGAGATGTGCTCAGTCGCATTTACGCTAACTTATAAACTAGTGCTATTGTGCTCAAGTGTTAGAGTGGTGCCACATTTTAGCTATATCATTCTCGATAAGATTTGGATACCTAGAAAATCAATATCAGTATGAGGATATCCTATGCTCCTAATAACAAAACCATGCTCCGTTAAAAATGCTGATGGCTTTAATTTTGTTCTTTTGAAAGAAGAAACTAATTTTTAAAGGAATTTAAAAGGAATTTTGCTCCTAAAAAGCAGTTTGTTTGTAACTCTGCCATTCAGAAACAATTACAAAGTTTAGCATTATATACATAAAAATTATAATACAATCTAAGGAATAGAGGCATAATTCCCAGTTTAATACAAATTTAATATTTATATCTTGTTTCATGTATTTAAGAAAACAAAGCAAACACACAAAGTATTTTAAATAAAAGTTTAAATGGGTATCAAAAATATTTAGGTTTTTTTGCCCATGTTTCATAAAATTCTTTGACAGTACACTTGCCATATGCTCTTCAGCTTTTTTTGCCAAAAGTAATGAAGTTCCAGTAAACCTACAATGTGAACCCAGATGCGACTGAGTGCATATGTCATATAATCAATGTTGCAGTTACAATAAACCTAACGTCTCACAATATTGCCCTTCTAAATGTAAAGTATTTATAGAAAGAGAAATTTATGTTAGTAGTCTATTTAATTACAGTAACTGCCAAGGAATGTTCATGAATGTGCCATTGTCAATACAAGAAAATATATCCATCATAGACTGGTAACAAAAAAAAACAGGAAAATAGTGTATACGAGACATTAGAAAAAAAAGATGCAATGAGGATCTCTAACACACAAAGTTTAAATAGAGTTACAACTTTACATAAAGAATTTATAGGAATATCTTTTCCAATTTTACAAAAAGATTCTTCTACCTCAAACCCACATACATCCAGTCTAGTCTTGTGAAGTGCGAATATGTAATTACGATTAGAATGGAATGTCTATAGCTGAAATTCTAAGATTTTCAGCCAAAAATGGAAAGGCAAAATCCGTAGGATGACTTCTGATAAAAGAACATTGATAATAATTTTAATTGTAGTAAGTTGCAGCATTCTTATCTTCTACTTCAATATCAGAGAATGAACTGACAACCCTTCATGCTAAACCAAGGTCTACCAGGTACAATTGGTACATCAGTTCTTCTGGATGATCAAAAGGGAAAATTTTTCTCTAATTTTTAAACAATTTATCAATCATCCCCCTCTCCCCAAGATCTGAAATACTGGTATAATTACTCATTAATAACCCTGAAATTCTAGTTATTACGCCTGTCATTAAAAAGACCACAAAATTGTATGATTATCATGACTTTTCATTCCCACACGTCACTGATTGCAGCTACTTGACAGCGACGTATTATCCTGGACATAGAAAAATTAGGTGTTAATTCATCTAATAATTTTTATCTTATCACCATAATTATGTGTTTATATTGACTGAAATTGTTTTGTCAAACTTATAATTCAAATATTTTAAAAGAAATGTTACCAATTCTGTTATCCTTAATGAGAATATGTTTGTTACAAAGAAATACCAGAAATTCTTCGTCAGTAAACATTCCGAAGTTCATCTTGATCTCATGAAAGCCTTAGCTAAAATGGTTCGTCATGACAGATTCATACATAAAGTCCTGTCAGTCTAAATTACCAAACCTCTTAATTAAACCTCTTACCACTAACCTAAAAATGTGAGGCCTTCCACTAAGACTCATAAAATTCTTTCAATACAGCTGAACAGTTATCTCATCTTTCAGATACTTCCTTGATAATTGTCTGTTCATGAATTTTTTTCTCTAATTCATCCTTAGCGATGAATGTATTAATATTCAAAAAAAAATAATCTTTTTAATTTCCAGTTTTTTCCAATTTAATTGGAAGCATCTGAAAAACACGATATCTCGTCGGTAGCGTTGAATGTTTTAAAGTAATGGATAAAGCAAAACCAAAAATTAAATCACAGGTAAACTATTCCCTCAAAAAAAAAAAAAAAAAAACTTATGAAAGAAAATTATTTTGTAGCTCGGAAAAATCCATGAAGATTTTCCTCGTTCATTAAGTAATAGTAAAAGTGATAAAACTTTTAGAAAGTCTTTAATCATGTAAACAATTTGTCCTTATACATGAAAATTGCTTGAGGTTGTCATTTTCTCATTTATGAATATTTTAATAGTAAATCGAGAACAAAAATTTAATTCTGGTCATAAGTACAAAAATATGTAGTATCACTGTCTACAATTATTTTTGAAAAAAAACCAAACTTTACAATTTTAAACAAAATGAAGATCAGGTTTCGAAACAGAATAGCAAACTTCCAAATGAGAAACATCAAAAACAAATCTGGTCAAAGGTATAACACTCACCAACAAAATATATCTTATTTTCATTAAAGAGAAATATTCCTTTCTTACCCCACTAATAAAGAAGGTAGGGAGAGGCGATTTTTAATATATAGAGAATATTTTGTGGATTACTCACCTAGACCATAACGATATCCATCAGCAAATCTTGTGCTTGAATTATGGAAAACGCATGCACTGTCTACACCTTGTAGGAACTTTTGAGCATTTTTTTCTAAGAAATAAAAGATACAAATATTCAAATACGAGCATTAAGTTTGTCAATTTGTTTAACAAAATAGTTTTATTTTTTAATTTTAAAATATCGGATTTCTAATAATAATATCGATCTAATCATTATGCCCAAAAGGTCATTATATACCCTTTGGTCATTATATACCAAGGATTAATTAAATTCACTTATGCAGATCTAAATACAGTTAAACCAAAGATTTTTTTAAAAATATAGCAATTAAAATAAAATTTAGAAAAAAACATTGCAATTGGAGTCTACAAATGCTGCAACATTTAAGAAGCAAAAGATCATACACAAATTATTTACAGTAGAAAAACCTTGAAGACTAGTGTTGAAAAATGGAAATAAAAATGAAGATTTTATTCGGAGTCACCATCGGGAAGGCATTTAAACCATTTTTTTCCCTGTAAAGGGCCTGACTACAGCTCGAATATTAATATCTCGTGAGATATCGGGAAAAAAATATTACACACAATTCAAGAATAAAAACAATCACAAAAATTAAGAAATTCAAATATTGTTTCGTTCTTACTAAATTCTGAAAGAAACGATGGAATGCTAAATTACAGAAAAAGAGAAAAATCGTCAAATAGTTTAAAAAGAATTAACCAATAAAAAGATTAATGACGAAAGAAAACGTTATTCATTATAATTTTGAAACAAAGGAGAAGCTATTAAGCCGTTTGTAAAAAAGACGCTTTTAAAAACGCTTATCCCCACACAATAAAACTAGAAAACATACAGCGCCCTCTATTGACTAACAATAAAACAAAAGAGTAAATCCAGAAGACAGGACTAAAAAATAGATACCATACCAAATGAAACATGCTATATTGCAATGAATTTTAAGAAAGTTCTTAGAATATAAATATTTAAAATTATTTGTGCTTCAATATTAGAAGTCTTGTTTTTTGAATCCTTTTAAATTGTGAGAAAATTAAATTCTTGGAGACTTTAAAATTGAAATTTGAAATGGAAGTGACTCACTTTAATAACTTTGAAATCAAACTTCAATTTTATCGTAAATAATGGAACGGGTTAATTTTTGAACTATAGTCAGGTTCCTCTCAGGGGAAAAAATCCCTGGTGTGAGTCTCAATCCAAAAATGACCCTTAACACTGACAGTCTTCATGAAGGATCCTTTATTATTATTATTTTATGTACTATTATCTTCCGACTTTTTCTAATTGGAACAAGTTGTGATAAATTCACTTACATACTGTTTCATTATGGGATGGGGAGACTGCAACTGAATGCACTTATCGCATTTTTCAAACATTAAAAAACAAATTAAGTAAGTCATATGAAAATTAAACTTTTTTAATTGAAAATTTAATTTTATTTAATGTTAATTATATACCTCTAATATTTATTATTTCGTGCATGCTTGAATCATTTTATTAAAGATCCTTCTGTAAAAGAAGAAAATTCGAATAAAATACAATATTCTAAAATTGTCATGATCTTGCTTAAAGTATTATAGCTCAAAAATTATATATATATATACACATTCTTCAGCTTGATGCGATTTTCAAATATTAATTGAAGCATAAAAGACGAGGAAGCAGTTTATTAACCGAAACTCACCATCTTCTGTCACAATAACATCCGTGTGGCTGCTTCCGTAAGTATTGATATGGTTAATTGCAGATTCCACGCTCTCCACTATCTCAATAGCGCATTCCAGAGCCCCATATTCCGTTTTCATCGATTTGGCTGGAGGGGGACCAAATGTTAGGATATTGTGTAATCTAGGGCCAGAATAAATGCGCACCTAGAGAGAAGAAAGAAAGCTTTTAATACAATAGGGTAAATAAATAAAAGACTTTAGATTGGTGCCAGTCTTCAGGAAACAGTGGCGCTGCGAGAAGGGAGGGGATATAAATGACTATGGCTCCCAGTGTTATAGGGCGCCTTGGTAAAAAACCTTTAGTGGATTTATTCAATTTTTTAAGCAAAATATGATAAAGGGGTGAAAAATAACACTATGCCATTCATACTTATACTTTTGATGATGTTTAAAGGCCAAATAATATTATTACGATCCTGGTATTATTTATCTTAGCTACACCACTAAATGAACTAAAAAGAAGAAGAAAAGCATACTCCTTCTTTTTTCAATGAATTGCAGATGTCAACAAAGAGGTTATTGTCCAAGTGAGAACGATGAAGGAGAAGAGTTTCCATCGCATTGCAGGCTGCAGGATAGTCGCATTTGGAATCTCTTACTGAAAGGCAAGGAAAGAAAAAAGAAATAGATTAGTTGTTGTATAGAAATAGAAATAAACTTGGAAAGTATTTCCATGGCATTCGCTATAATCCCACAATAAAGTTTTGAATCACTTTGTGAAAAGAATTTCGTTTGCATTTAACCTTTAGAACTTAGATGACTCCTTTCGGGCATCATTCAAGAAGATAAATAGTTTGAGGTCTTATTTATATATTTTTATTTTATGTTGATCGTTAAAAAGAATAATTTTTCAAATAAATTCAACTTAAAATATTTGTTTATAATTCCGAAAAATACATATGTAATGATATTTTTAAATAAAATTTGAACTTGATTTATTTTTTAAATTTTATATGAATTTAACCCATATTAATGCTAAAATGATCTTTTATTTCCTGATTCAATTCCACCTTTGTATTTAATTAATGCTGCTCGAGCTCTATAAAACTGCTTTAATCAACACTTTCCAAGTGAAGGGATAAAAGTCTGTCAAGCTAGGTAAATTCTTTTAAAAGATACCTATTATTCCCTTACCTAATTCGAAGAGCACAAAGAATTCCCTATCAGAATCTCACAGTATAAAACCAAAGGGTAAAATATTTTGATCACTTTTCGCTTTGAGTGTAATTGGGGTATCTCGTCGCATCTGGTTTGTGCATAAATTATGTATCTCGGGATGAGATAAAGCGAAGTTTAAGAATTCAAAAGTGTCTTACCTCCTCCGGCCATGAAGCTGATATATTATATTATATATATCCTTGTAATAGATGAATAATTATGAATCAAATGATTTTTCTGAATGCAAAGATTAAAAAAATTTCTAAAAGCCTCTTGAATCAGAAAAACTTGAAAATGCAATTCCTATAAAACTGATTAAAGTTTCAGAAGAACTGAATGAGAGCATAAGAAAGAATTCCTTCCAAGTTTTTAAAAATGTTTTTTTTCTGTTAATACTTTTAGCCGCATTATATTATATCAATTGCAGTTTTCAGCAATTTTGTCCTAAGTATCTATTTCCAAAAAAAATCTTTTATTAAATTAATCTTGGATAAAATATATTGGATTCGAATTCATTAAAAAAGGGGGCTAATAGGGTATTAGATGCTGAAAGTATTTACTTGGGAAATCTCAAATTAAACTTTTATTTGCGTCTCAAGAAAGTTAAATTAGCTCTGCAGACTAAAATTAATCCCTAACAAGAAGCGCTACCAGTCTTTGGTGTTTTTATTGTGGTTTGATATCATTCTGCTTAGATTTAAATCTTAATCTCTTATTTACTTTTCAGACAGCATGAAACGAAATTTTTTGCTTTAATCTCCCTTTTTTAATAAAAGAAAGTGCATGCAACTTTTTCAATAAGTCATTGATCACGGAAATGCCGGCCGATGAATGGATGATTTAAAATCTCTTTTAGTAATACAATTTGACTTCAGCAAGTAAAATAAAATAAAACTGATGCAATTGATGATAGACTTGCGGGATTTCAGAGTTTAATTTGTAGTTCCTTTATAGATGTATTCATATTTAAACATTTCTTAAAAATGAAATTTAGTTTCAAGAAAAATAGTAGTTTTGTACACATCATAAGATCCTGATTATAATAATCTATTTTTTACCTATACGGAGAGCCATGGCAGGATCTACATTCTCATCCACATAGACATGGCAAACACCTTCACTATGTCCTAACACAGGAATTCCTCGACTTTGTTGTTGTATTTCTTTCACTAGTTGAGATGAACCACGGGGTATGACCAAATCAATGTAATCTTCCATTTGTAGCAACTCGCCAACATCTTCACGAGTGCTGACCTAAAGACAAATAAAACATGTTTTAATAAATTATAGATTCCATACTTATATGAGAACCAGAAATACTGTACACTCCCCCAAATATTCAGCCTAATGTGGTGGAGACCACACTGGATAACAAAAATGCCAAATTGGCCAGAGTTCTGTGAACTCATTTCTTTGCTCACCAAAAACAGAAAACAAAGTTTTCATATCAAAACTCAGGATTATGAAACGCATTATCTCACTTATTATTGAGTACTAAGCCCTCCATCTATCTTAAGCCTAGTGTAATGTGAATGTAGCCATTTTCCGATGAATCATAGAAGCAGCTGCTGGTCACTTGTCGAGTTAAATTAGAAGTATCTCTACTAGTAACTTATATGTTGGAGTATTTCTCTCATCAAAAACTAGCAGGATGAAAAAAAACAGGTATCAGATTAAAATAAAATTCTTTTAATGAAAAAATAAAAACATCTGCATCTTGCAGAACATACAACTACAGCTTATACACAGTTTTTAAAAAGAACAAGCATCCAATGACAGTTCATCCGGAAATAGAAAGTATTTCTGGTTACAAAATGCTTATCCAATGTTGTTGCTCCTCTGGGACCGTTCACCTCTTGATTTGAATATGCAACATTATATAGGTTTCTATACTGCATTGCACATTTTAAGGATTTATTAGAGAAAAAGTAAGTTAACGGATATAAACTGCTTAGCATTTTAACATAATTTCTGCCATGATTAATTTAAAGGCAGAACACATAAGAAAACATTAACGTAAATCGTTGGCCTAGTTCTTTAAAAAATTGACTGAAACTGATTTTATTTCTCACTGACAAATGATTGGATAAATATGAAAAGATAACCCTAAAATAAAAATAAAATTTACAATTTTGGAAAAAATTCTTAATAGATGACTATTCCAACGTTTTAGCTCGCAGAAGACGCTAGCTTCGAATGCATTGTCAATGTTGCCGCTACAATACCTTGCCTTCTTCATTTAATTACAATAAAAGAAAACTATGCCGGATAGTCGCGAACCGACTACTCAGAAAAGCACTGCATAGACAATGATTCACCTGTATAAACTATATATACAAGTGAAAACTTACAAGTGAGATAGCATCGCTTGCACCATGTATGGATAAGGCTTCTTCGACCAACTTCATTAGGTAAGTATTTGTGTGATTTGCTTCCTTTCCGCCTTTCAAAAGCAATCCATTTGCGGAACTAATAGCCAAAGCAGCAACCTATTCAAATAGAAATTTCAATGAGAAACTACACATTAAATGTCATTAATGATTATGTAGTTAGTTCACTTTGTGTAAAAAATAGAAAGCGGAATTATCAACAGAGATGTTCTATGAGCAGAAACAATCTTTTGATCCATTATAGACCTCTTTTTTTAATACCGCATGAAATATTGTTACGAAATTTTTTAGCTAAAATCCAAGCAGTGGATCTTGAAACCTGACAACTATAGCAAGATTATTTTCGGTGGCCCATGTTGTTTAAATTGCAACGATTTACATCATAACTTGAACGAATTTAAAGTAATGTTTTAATTTAAAAAATATTTGAAATGTAACCTCCTGTAGTCAACTGTTGATTGCAATTTTTTTAATTAATATTTGTTGAAATTGAATCTAACTTCACTTTTTTAATGAACCATTTTTACAGGCTCTTCTACAATACTGAATGAGGCGATATATGAACTGTTTTCTTTTTTTGCATTTAATATTCACATTTCCACGGTAGCGCTTTCTCAGAATTAGGGTGTTTTCATTTCTGACAGTTGGATGACACAGTCAGGGTTTGGCGTATGCATTTGCCATAATGCATTATGTCTACAGTTAAGTTTGGAGGAGGTGGAATTATGGACTAAAGATTTTTCTTGCGGCATGTATTTCTACTCCCCTATTCTAGAAAACAATGGGATTCCTAAGCTGTAGCAGGTTTAGGGGTTTGATAGCTATTTCCAGAATGAAATTTCATTCGTCATATTGGAGATCCACCATGGACTGATAAGATGACAATAGGGTTAACCGACTGTACTATCCTGCCCAGACTTGAATTCCGTAGAAAACTTCTGAGACTAGTCGCATCTCCGAATTAAGGGTAGCCCTCCTAATTTGGCAGACAACCTTTCAAAATCGGTGAAAAAACTTGCATGCCTTTTCCATGCCGAGTGGAAGAAAATACCACTGTACATCAGTCTAGCATAGCGTTTATTTCTATTTGTATTTTTTGTGTGTGTGTTGCTCTCTTTTTCCCCCCTCTCTCTCCTTTTATTTCTGTCCTCGTTTCTAGTTTTCTGTAAATATTTTTATTATTATTTTTCAGAATCTTGTAATCTCGAACAAATTATAATTCTGTTACTGTAAATCGGCACCTAAACCTGCAACAGCTTAGTTGTCAGTTTCTGCTTGATAGTTAGCTTAATAAGCCAAATACATTTCCCATTTGAACTTCAAAAATCTCATTTCCTTCGACTTTGTTTTATTCAATATTAAAATCCATAACCTTATTTCAATTAATAAGTGCCAGACATCGAATAATGGTCATAGGGATGGATAGAACAGGAACGTCTTCCCGTGTCTCTCCCATTTCATGCTCATTATACTGTTTAAATAACCAGAGGGTTATAGTTGCAGGGGCATGAAGCCGTGTTGAGCTAATTAAAATCTAAATCAAAATTTGATACTTGTGGCTATAATAATAGAAATAGAATGTACCTGAGGCAAACAATCTGGACGAGATTCAAAAATCACAAGGAGCACACCAATTGGCACTGTTTGCTGGTGGAGTTCCATTCCATCTGCTATTTTAATTCTTTTCAATAGTCTGCCCACTACTGTGTGAGAGGCATCTGCTATCTGTCCTAAGCCATCAGCTAAACTGTTAATTTTATCTGGTGTCAAAGTAAGACGGGAAATAAGTGGAGCTGATAAGCCTATAAAGATTAAAGGTGATCATTATTATTCTTAGATTTAGAAGATATAAAAAATGTTTAGTACTAACCAAATGACAATGTTTTAATTTTACAAGTCACCTTTTTTTCTGACAACACAGAGTGACGTTCAAATTACAAAGAAAAGCTGCAATTCAGTAGTAAGTGTTCCATTGGAAATTTTACAATTGAAATATACCCAACAAAAGTATGGATCTACCTCAAATTTTTTGTCTATTTTTTCTGTATTATCCATTATTCCATTATTTCTGTAGTATCAAATGCATTCTGACACGTTCGGATTTTTTTTTTTTTTTTCATTTTTCTCCACAAAGACTGATTGGACTGTTTCTGATCATATAAAAAACATATTTGAAATCACATTTCCGTTAAAATTCATTCTGTGTATTTAGGGTACCGATAAAAAAAAAGGTTAGGATTGACCTCGTTTGCAGAAAGCAAATAAAAGTAGGAAAATATCAATAAAAGTTTTAGTTACTTTGCAAGCAGCTTCGTTTGCTTTAATTTACATACAGTTTCTCAAAATTAACTCGTAAATACAAGAAAATATGAAAAATTTTATAACACTCAAATTTTCAGCATATTTTTTTGTTTATGAAATGCGGAAATTTCAAATAAAGTATTAGAAACTTGCGGAATATATGAAAAAAATATTGTTAAAACACAGTATTACAATCAGAAGTTATTTTTTTTAATATTCGGGAAGTGAATATTTTTGACAAATAAATTTTAGCCACTCATTCACGAATATTTTTTTCATGATTTCAAAGCTAGATATATAGGGTAAATAGAATGCATTTGGAAAATTCATATAAGATTCTAAAAGATATCGGCATTGCAATGATTTGCATTTAAATTTTTCAAAGAGAGCAACTGAATTACAAAACATTTTTTCACAAATGGATATTCTTTAACTTCAGTGAAGGAATAACTGTACTAAATTCTATAAAACGTTGGAAATGCATGTATTCCATGGAAAAAATCTAACTTAATATGGAAAAGTTTAAAAACATTTCATCCAGCCTTTCTAATGAAATTCAGATTAATGTGTAAATCCAAAAGTGTCCGGATAATCTTACCATACAATCTATCTCCTTCATAGTGAATACGAACTCATAAGGAAGACTCTGAGGACAAGGAAAATGTTTCTCTTTAGTTTGAGATTATGAACTAAATTTCATATAACTTATTTTGTCTTCGAAAATTATCTTAAAGAAGAAGTTTTAAAACTCTGATAATTGAAATATACTATTATGTTTACTGACACGTGGAGCAAAATAGGATTTATTGAAGTACTAGCTGGCACCTGGCGCGTTTCTACGGCAGAAGAAATAATTTTGGAAATATTGTTTTAAATAGTTATCTTGTTTAAGTAGGAATGATATTTTCTTGTCGACAATGAATAAATTCATTGAAATTGAGTGATATGCAAAGAAGAAGTATAAAAAATATTCATTCTATTTTTTATAATTCAAATGCATTAGGGTAAGCAATATTGTTTTGTTTTTCCGTCTTCAGCAAAAACAAAAAAATCTTGATTATTCCAACTCATGAGCATCCAACATATAACTGGCCATACAAAAAACATGGATTTTCTACTTTCAATCCGCACACTTGAAATGATTGACCTAGCGCCTCGTTGATGCTTATCGAATTAAAATTTTGAATAAGGATAAAATAACTGAAATATTTGCAATGAAACAATTTTTCTTACCCGATTCTTCAGCCAGCCGCAAATCTTTGGCATTTGCTTGAAGAATCTGTTCTTTACGATTTTGAAGGAGCTCCGCAAGGTGATTAATTATTTCTGCTCGTTGATCACCGGATAATTCTTGCAAGCGTCTGCTGCCTTTCCTAGCTGCAAAAAGTACAAAAAGATTTTTTTAATAAAAACCACGAATGAAGTACAAAAGTAAAAGTGGAAATAACAGTTGCTTGTGAACAATATTTAATTCCAGAATTATTAAGTTTCTTCTTATAGATGACAGTACACCTGAGGAAGAAAATGCAACATATTAACATAAGCCTAACGAAATTTCTTTCGTTGAAATTCCATTAAAATTGATAAAATGATCGCTTCCTCGCAGTTTGACTTTATTTTGCTGAAAATTATATTATTACTATGAAATTTCAGTACTTTCTTATATCCAAGATAAGATTTCAACGTCAAGTGAAATTGTACCGTACAAAATTTTACAGTCTCATTCGTTCAAACAGTAAAAGCTTTTATTTTTTAAGCTTACAGATTTCTTTGAATTTTACAATTGCTTGTATCTTATTACAAACATTTTTGCGAATTTACTTCTGGTGCATTAATAGACACGTTAAAGAGCAACCTAAAGTTCTAAGAATTAGTATATTAATTTGACCTTTTGGCTTTTCTATAGAGGTACATTTAAAAAAGAATCTGCAATCTTCGATCGAATCCTTAATTTTCTAGATAAAAAATTTAGGGATTTGGCTGTTCCAAATTGATTAATATTTGTTTTTGTTATAAGAAACTTCATTCTTACTTCAACTTGCTTGCTCTTGAGAACCAAAGAAAGAGTTAAAACAAACTCTTGATTATTTTTAGAGAATATCTGCTCTATAAATATTGATATTAACAATGAAAAATTTTGACAAAACACGGGCATTGTAACAGAATACTTTTTCACATCAAGTGTAATAATTCCAAGTTGATCTTGTATTATTCTGAAAGAATTTCATATTAGTTGACATTTTTTCCACTTACACCATATATTCAACTAAACTCAACAAAAAAATTTAGAAACGCTTTCATTAGTCTACTGAAAAATATTTTTTATTCAATTTTTCGTTTTTTGTTTTTATTTTATAATTCAACATTTTAAATTTTATGGAATTCTAAAATCACTTTTTCTCAAACTCCCAGCTATATGGCGCCATTTATATTGAATAAATATTTAATTAAATTAATCCACTAAGTTCTGAAATTATTAATAGAATATATTGCCATCAACAACAAACAAGTGTAAAAATTTTAAAACCTCTAGTAATTTAGAAAAAAAGTTAAAGATTGAGTACAAAATAGCATCCCTACAAACAAGTAGGGTTAAATAAAAATTTGCAAAAATATATCATGCATGTTGAAAACCAGCAAAAGTATGATTATACCATTAACAGCATGTGTTTCCACTGTAACTGTTAGACTTTTGTGGTCTGTGAAAAAAGTCCCAATTCTTTTCCCTTGAACAATTCGGCTGACAGCGTGCTCATCTGTACCATTACATATGACCACAGCGATTCCACGTTCTAGGGCCCAGCTGGCAGCACGAACCTAAACATATGTAAACAATTATCACTTATTTTTCATTGGTCTACATTGCTTCCAATATGTTCATTTTTCTCATTTATTTATTTATATAAATAATTCGACGTACAGATTAAAGGGAAGAATATTCAACAACTAAACTTGAAACAATGAGCCTTTTTCAAAGATTCATTAACGATTCAATCACTTCAAAAGGTTGAGTAACTTAAGAAATTAAAATAAATTGTTTCGCCCTTTTAATCACGAAGAAAACCCAATGATCTAACAACACTGCCAAAAAAGTGAAAACAAAGTGGATTCCATGCTAAATTATTGCTTAATTGTTACATTATGCTGTCAGTTTTTTTTTCTTGATACAACACATTATTACAAATTTAAAGCATTTCCGTAACCGTTGATAAAAAAAAATCAGTGGCGGATTTCCGCACAGGCGGTGGTGGCGGTAGCCTCGTGCCGCTAGGTATAAAGGAAATCTACTTGGATATGTATCATAGTGCTAAGCAGAAGGTAAACTTAATTGTTCAAGTATCCCCTTCAGTCTGATTCACACAATTTTCAACTTTTCCTTTAAAGAAAAAGTGCTGATTCACCGATAAAAGTGTTAATGAAACCGTAAAATGTTAAGTAAAATTCTTGCGGAATCAAAACGCTGAGACTGCAAATTCTTTTTTTAAATTTTACAAGTTCAGAATACTTTCTCGTGGCCTCTCTTTCCTATTTCGCATCATAACCTGTTCTCCAGGGTTTGGATAAATAATCTTGATATAAAAATTGAACTATTTCCTTGAAAATAAATCTTAATAATAAAATCTTTCCTTGAAGAATAAAAATCTCTAAAAAAACTCAATAACTGCTTCTTTAAATTATATGTATATAATAAAATACAAGATTCATTGCTCTAGAAACAATTAAAAAATGATTTAGTACATAACATGGGTCTATAAATAATATAATGTCTGTACAAATAAAATCTATAATTGCATTAGGAACTACCTTTCAATACATAACGATATCACAAAATAAATGTTAAGATTACGTTGAAACTAAAATAAGCTTATCTTGCTTCTTTTTTGCCAACTGTAGAGTTTACCCAGAGGGAGCCTCAAAATGTGCCTGTGCCCTTGTATTACCAAATTTGGTCACTGAAAACAATGCAATGCGTCAAGCATATATAGCACAGATTAATCAACCTAAACCTACGATTTGCTTCAAACATGCATTGAAGGATTATAATGTGTACCACGGAGTGTTTTTATCCTTAGCGTGATTAATGATAGCACAAAATTTTATATTTCCACTTTGGATATTATTAAAAGACAATTATTTTTACATCCTTTTAAAATTTAACATTTGAATTTTAGAAAGTTATAAATTTAGTTATTGCTCAATTTTTCCTAATTAAAAATTCCATTGGGATTTGCAACTATATATTTCAGTGTTATGAAGAAACAAACTGTTTTGAGTTTGTTCATAGAAATATTCTATCTCGCATCTCGTAATATAATTTAATATATAAAAATAATGCTGTTCTGTTAGCATAAAGTTCTTTTTTTTATTGTAGTCTACCAAATCTTTTATTTAATTAGCAAAAAAATGCTAAACAAATATAGGAAAAATTATGAAACGTTTGTGGTAATAAGTCAACAGAATACTGAATAATTCTGCTTAATCTTATATGATTAGCATGCTTTTATTTAAATAAAATGTTATTAAATCATCTGAATTTTCACCATTACTTCTTTTTTCAAATTTTAAATATCTAACAAAGGTTGATGTTAACATAATACTTTATTAAGAAAACCATTAAGACTAAATTTCGTATAAAAGTTTAATTTTTAAACAATCAATATTTCCAGTAGTCGAATGCTCATAGAAGGCGGAAGGTATTTAATGTTGAAGCACCTTTTAATGATCGCTATTGCTACATTGCGACAAAACAATTCTATAAAAGGATAAAATTATGAAATTAAAGTAAAAATGTGATTGGCAGAATATAGCTTAAATTTTTTCCTAAAATTACTGAATTATACACAAAATCTGCAATTTCTAAATTAAGCAATTTCTGGCTAATTATATTGTCGTGGAACATATATGTTACGGTCAATGTGAATAACCGGTCATTATTAATAATAACCTCTTCTTTTGGTCAAAGTGAGAAATATCGAAGATTATTCACTTTAACCGATTACTATTAATAGTTTCCAATGAAGTTTGGTTAATATGATTGAACAGTTTACGTATATAGGATTGAGACATGTGTGTGCCTCTTTATATATGTTTTTAAACTTGTTATGAAGTTTTTCTATGACATTTTTCCAACTCCTTTTTTTATAGTTCATAATTAATTAGTCTCGCCTTTTTTATTAAGGGATGGATAAGTCATTGAACAATCCGAATATCTGTCTATTGAAGGGGGAAAAAAGAAATTTTGAAGCATTTTTCAAATGGGATAAATGGATTTAATGGCGGATATAGTGATTTTTATGGGGAGGATAATCAATGTTGCCTCTAATTTTTTCTTAGGTACCTTGGATTCTGGATTTTAAAAATCCACAGTAAAGAGGTGAAGAAATCCCCTGAGCTTACCTTTTAAAAAGTAACTGAACAATCATCTGATATTGTCTAGTTGTTGCCAACACTTAAAAAAACCTGAAAAACTAGCATTGACTAAACTTCATTGGTTATTAATAATAACGTTAATGTGATGAATTCCCATAAATTATTCCCTTTAATCAACTTATTTGGTTATTATTAATAATAACCGATTAGCATTAATTGTAACTGATAATAAACATTAACAATAAATTATACATATTTTTAATATAAAAATATAACATTATTTTCCTCATTAATTGCAAGCATTGTGTGACATTAGCTTGTTTAATGTATCAACGAGGTATTGGAAGACTAAATCTCACCTTCGATTCCATGCCACCTAGTCCTACTCCAGACTTCTCACCGAACACAATATTGCCATCCAATGACGGACAGTAGCTATATAAAAAGCGAGCGCCATCTTGGCCAGGGGGTAATGTGTAGATACCATCGACATCTGACATAAGGATTAAAAGGTCCGCCTGAACTTCAGCGGCCAAATGTGCAGCAAGACTGTCATTATCTTTGATATTCATCACTTGCTGAAAAAGTTATCAGTTCTCAAATTAAATCGAATTCGAAACAAAAATCACTAACGTGTAAGATGCTAATGAAAAGTTTCAAGAAATTTAGAATCGTACTCTTATTTATAATGTATTTTATTTTTCATGCCATGAATGGTTAGAATTTTTTTTATTATTATATTTCTCTCTGCCTTTATAGCTTTCGGTTTTCTGTGCCTCACGCTTTTGTGATTTTTGTTTTAATCTCCATACTTTGTTTAAAACAAATTAATTTCTCATTTAGTATACAGATAAATGAGCTTTCTTTTTTTAGTTTTATACCTTTATAATTTCCTGGATGTTAGTCTTTATTTCATAGAATACTCATTATGATTTAAAAAAAGATACAGAGGAACTAAGACTTATAAAGAAAATGAACACTATCACGCTGACTTTGTAACTCATACACAAATTCTTTGAGAACCAATTTTAAGCATATTCATATTCTAAGATTTGTTTGAAATTTTATTGTTAAAAAGGTTACCTTTAAAGAATTAATATTCGGATTTTTATATAACTTGTAAGTACAATATCTCACTAAAGCAGTAAATATTCTAGTACGTTTTTGAAATATTCCTATTCTAAGAATAAACTTTGAGTTCTTAATTTCTTATTACATTTTACTTTATCAAAAATATAGATGTGAAAACAACTGTAAAAAAACGTGAAATTCTCATAGAAATATTCTAAGGAAATAATAATCTTAATCACAGTTATAAAATAGTTTTTTCAACGGATTCATAAAGTGATAATAATTTCATTGTGTCTTTAAAATATTTCCCATTAGAAAAAAAACATTTTCTTTTTATTGCACTGGTAAGACGACTTTTAGAACCTATTCATTTTTATTATTTTTGACTATTTAGTCTTATTCTTAATTCAAGATTACAAATATAATGGAATCTACAAACTAACATTTCTCACATTTCAAAATAGCCTACTAGGGATAATGTTTTGGCTAAATTATTATATTAATCTATAATTGATTTTTCTTTGATCGATTTTTTTCTTTTTTGTGAAATAAATCAGGGTGATATAATTCATGCTGTAGATTAAAGAAAATATGTTTTAAAAAATCTTAGTATATATACATAATATAAAATTATTAAAAAGCAGTAAGATGAAGATATTCATCATGCAAGTTTACATGTTAAGCTCAGTGCAAAATCTTCATTGTTCCTCTCTCCTAAACTTCTTTCACTCATCATCGCTTTTTTTCAACAAAAAAGTCTCAGATTAGTTATAAAAAAATATTCCAAAAATCGCACGTTTCTTCCAACCACAAAGAACAGCAGAATGACAAGTTGAAACCTGCTATAATGATTGTGGCATTTGATTATTTTTTGACAGCTACGTTCCTTATTATACAATAACCGTGTGAAAAATCTCCTGCAACAACCAATTTACAGTACACATGGATTGAGTACAATTTTTTGTTCACTAAATGTTATAATGAAAATTTCTTTGATGCAAAGAAGGTTTAAGGGCTCTAAAATAATTAAAATATTCTGTTGTCACCGGGAACCAATAACATGACAAGATAACAAAACTCTGGCACATGAGAAAGTGAGTGAAAAATCACAAATTCATTCTTAGAAATACGAAATATATGAAGGTAAATAAAAAATATTATACAAAGTGAATAATTTCATATTAATAGTTACCCCTGTTTCATTGTATTTAGCTCCACTGGCTGTATAATCCACTTCAGGAGGTACTACAGTATCGTTGGTGTTTACTATAGGAATGATGTTTAAACTCAGCAATTCAAGAACTGTACTTTTTAAATTGTATCTGCTGTCTGGATTGTAAAAGTCAGGCTTTGTTACGAGGACCTAAACATAAATAAAAAAAAATTAAATTAAAGTTCCAGAAAATTAGGCTAAATTCTGACATAAATTAATTTCAGTGAAACAAATCATTATTTGAACCTTTTTTTTTTTTCAGAATTATAGAGAAGCCTATTTTTTATTAATTTCTAACTTGTTAATCTACTTAATTAATTTGCAGGTTTAGTTTAGCTTCTGTTCCCTTTTAAAGCAAAACTAGGGCTATTTTGGGGTGAACCTTGTAATTCTGAGCCACAGTCAGATGACAAAGACTACATCTGAACTGTCACCCTCTCTCCAAATTTCAGCACCACAACGGTTGGCCCGAATGAATTTAGTATGCACCAGAACTGCTTGAAGGACGGTTCTTCGGTGGAATTGGATCTCGAAACTTCAACCCTCCGGTTCCGAAGTCGAGGGCCTTATCTTCAGACCAACGCGGACCCAATTAATTTGGAAGAAAAGAATTATTTACCCTTAATGTAAAATAGTGATTGTTTCATGTTAAATCTTAGTTCACTTTTAACATCTTTTTTATTAGTCACTCTCAACAGTTATCTTTTTAATGCATTCTTTGAAGATTATCGCCTTATTAATGCCTACAGACCATTTAAAAGAGTCATCCTAATAAGAAAGGGTCCTTTACAAGACCAGGCAATAATACCTAAAAATTTGAAACTTGAGAGGCGTGGTTTAGTAAATGATTAGAGGATTCAATACCCTTGTGATCAAATGAAATAACTATTTAAAAATCCTTCATTTTTTCGAGTTTACATGCGGTCAGTTATAAGACTGTCAAAAGACAACGTATGCGTAGAAAAACTGAAAAATACTGTTCGGCCGATGGCAAATAATTTTCCCGGGTGAACAAAACATTCTACTGTATAGTTTTTTTCTCACTGCGCATGCGTTTATGGAATTTAGCAGATTTTTTTTATGGCGTGAAAAGTTGATCTTTTATCATAGATTAATTCCAACATTTTTTGCTCTTTGTTATTTCTGATGCGAGGTTTTGATTATTATTACTATTATTTCATTTGCCACTTCTTTTATATTATTTCCTAAATTTGGGTATTTAACTTTTTATTTTTATTTTACCATGTTTCTTCTAGTACACATCTATCATTGTAATACGATACTCAGATCAAAAGAAAAATTCAGTAACGCCAAAACGGTAGTTTACAGCCAAGCATGGAATGCCTGAATATATTTTATAAAACTATTACAAACATAAATCAGTCCCTTTCTGCGCATGCGCTGCCCACTAGCCGTCTTATTACTTGCATTAATCTTACAAGTTTCGAAGGCCTTTAAACTTTTTGGACAAATATATTTTTTATTTTGGATCTGTTCCCAAATTATGAAATACTTTGAAACTATTAAGCATTTTTTCTTTGAAAAAATGCTAAGACTTACATCTCTGCACAACGAGTCTGCCTTAATTCTGTAAGCTGCTTGGGGTTAGGAAGCAATTAATTTAATTATTTTATGCAGACTTTTTTTTTAATTTGAGATATTTTGAAATACAAATCCCCTTTTTTAATTCTTTTAGTTTGCTTGCTCCAGTTATACTTATATTTCCCAATATGAAACATAATTTGACATAAATCCTTGGATAAAGTATTTATATAAACTCAATATATAATCCAAAACTATTCGGCTTGGGATATTGGAAAACGAACATGTCATTCGAAAAAAGCCAAAATATTTATTTAATTCAATATTTATAATATAAATATGATTTCTAAATTACCTGAGCTATGTTTACTCCATACTGGGAAAACATAACATCGTATAGCGCCATGAGACCACTCTGACCTACTGCTGCTGCTGCTCGGGGTTCAGGTCGCACAATGCCCTAAAGGAGAAACGAATCATCCCAAAGTATTAAACAACTGAAAATAAATTATGTGCATTGATAAGAACAGCAGTAAAAAATGAAATATTTCAAATTTTAAGAAAGAAAAAATGATGTAATGCGTCGAGCTCTGAATTCATTTAATTTGTATTAGAAAATATCTAGCTCTTTTTATAACATCTTTAATAAGAGCAATTGTAACACAGAAATAGTTCTTGAATTTCTATTTTATTTTGTGCGTATTGAGGCATATTAAATATGTAATTTCAATAATTTGAAAAACAAAAATAAATAATTATATGTTATCTTCATCATATCCGTCGAGGAAAAAATTTTGCGAAGCCGGTTTGTAGCTGCCCATCTCCAGGTTGCAACATCTGGAAGCGCTGAAACCGATAAGAAAACATTTGCAGAACAGAACGTAAAATACTGAGAACTGTGGTTTCAGTGAATTCAAACAATGAGCAATACTTCTAGCAGAATGTAATGAACCTGCTGTATATGCACTATGCATTTTCGCTACAACTTCAATTTGAACAATTGGTCTCCCAGATTGAGGTCGATAACAAGTATATTCAGTTTCTTCAAATTTTCGTACAAAATCAAGTACATTTCATACGAAATATGTGCTCGTCTTAGCTGAGGATTTCGTTGATAAACTCGCACCACTTTGGCAGCATTGAATGCAGCAGTTAAGATGAAAAAGAATTATTAATTCACATAGTCGCTTCATTGTAAGCGCCATCTTGTTAGACAAATGGAATACTTGACAGAAGAAACCCTCCTCTCACTCTGCTTTTTAACATGTTTCCTATCAGCAATATTTGCACGTGGTGATTTGTAATTGTTGCTTCTAAATTTTATCCTCGTGAATTGTGCAAGCGTGTTAATGCACCCCCTCTTTGTTATAACATTAATTCTTTACAATGTTCTTTGCAGATGTTTTACGCCGACAATTTTTATCATATGAGTATCATCCCAGCCCCGTTTAGTAGTTTTCAATACGCTGTTCAATGTACACAAATTGGGTGTTGCCATGCTAAATTTCGAAGTTCTTTCACTGAAACCGTAAGTCCTGAATTAATTAGAATCATCACAATCTTGTGCGCGTACCTTCAGATAACAATGTCAGAAAGTTTGGCTCGATAGGTTCAGCGGATAATTCACTGAGAATTCATATATAAGAGAAGCTTTTATAGACCACCCTTTCTGTATTATAAATTAAAAACTTAAAAGTAGAAAATAATTGAAATGAATTTTCTCTTCTCAAAACCCTAATGACAATGTATTTTAGGAATATTCAAAGAGATTTTTCTCTGTGAAACAAATCTTCCCTGTATTAATCCTGAGAATTTCAGATGGTGGTATTTATAAGAACCAGAAATAAAGACGAAAAAAAGCCAAGTGCATAACTCTAAATTCAGAAAATTTAAAACATCTCATTTGATACAAAAGATGCTTCCTTTTCTTTAATAAAAGATTCAATTACTTGAAGTGAGTTTCAGCTGGCGGCTCATCTAAAAAAAAAACCTCAAAATGCCTTACGTAATTACTAGTTGTTTGAAAAATACTCAGGAAAAGGACAATGATTCAGAACTTGAAGAAATAAATAAAAAAAAAACTAATATTGAGAAAAAAAATGTTTGCTTAGCTTGTATTTTTTAATCTAAAGAATAGCCTTGTAGAAAGTTTAAAGATAAGAGAGGTCAAAAGATAGTTTGATCAACTGCATAGAATCTTCAGAAAGAAAAAATGATTTTGAAAAAAACAGTAACAAAGAAAAGAAATATACCTATTATAACTCCAGATGGAATTTATATTCTTCAAGAGAAAAAAACACTGAATTAAAATAAAAAATATCTTGCTAACATGCATTGTTTTTGATAGTGTCATGTAACTCAACACTTTTTAGCAAAATAAATGTACATGCAAAAGACATTTAATTTCCGGAATATATATTATTGTGTCATACACTTTATGAAAAACTGATATGTGCATGAATTACTAAAAACCATTTTCTGAAACCTGGTTTATTTCACACATTCAAATAAGAGGATAAAATATCTCTTTTTTGTTAGTTTCTAAAGAATAAAATTTTGAAAGAACGAAGACTCGAAGAACGAACTCCAACAAACGAAGACTTATATATTTTTCCAGGGAAAATTGCTTTTACTTAGCATCATATCGTATATTTGAATAGTATCGATTTCCTCAGTGATAAAGTCTTTTTCTTCAAGAGTTTTTTATTCGGAAACCCTCTTTTAGAAACCGGCCATCTTATTTTGGTATCATAAAGAAGGAAATACAAAAAAAAAGATGCTTTTAAATTACTAACATTGCATACTAAAAAGTTGTGTTATGGTCTTTATGTAATAAAAAAATCTTATAAAACCCGAGAAAAATGCAAAAATCTTATTGTATTCTACTAAAAAGTATAGGGTATGAGCAACAAGTTACAAATATGAGTATTTTAGATGTTATAAAAATAACGGATTCCGTAGTTTGAAAAGTATGGTTACCTTTACTTGACGAAACAAATTTAGATCACAAGATACCATACAAAAAAAGACTTCGCATTTACTTATTGAATCATCATTTTAGGGAATTACGGAGTAATTTATAAATCAAAACAACTTTCAAAATCTATATAAATAAAAATGAATGTTTGTCTGTATGTCTTTTATGCGCTGCCGTATAGCTAATCCTATTCCGATATTTTCGGATCTATTTACCGCATCTATTAAGCCTGAAGATACCTGAGCTGCCACCACATCTCCAAACTTCTACACCTCAACAGTGGGAATACATTTGACCCCTACAGATTTAACGTGCATCATACCTGCTTACATGGCGATTTTTTGGTGGAATCGGGTCTCGAACCTGAAGCCCTTCGATGCCGAAGTCAAACTACAGCGGCCTCGATACATTTACGGATAGTTGTTGAAGAGTGTCTAAATTCAGTTATCTTTATTATCTTGAAATAATATCTAGCATGGCTGTTTACAGTTTCTATACGTCAAGAACGCATTACACGTATCCAGCTTTTAGAAGTTTGAGTTTATCTTTATTTGTTCTTATACATCAGACTATTGAGTGGACCGAAAAATAAGTTTTTTCATCTTTGTTGATTAAGATTTAATGTCTGCTGGATGAATAAATATGTAAGGAGAACGTTTTCATTAGTAAAAAGACTTTTTTTTCTATTGCAATTATTTTGTGATTTAATTTATAAATGATCATTAAAGGTACACGTTCTTCAAAATTAAAGGAATTTGCATTTTGATCAGTCATCTTTAGATTTTAATGAAATTAGATATGCATATAGATTATTGAATACAAAAAGTAACGTGGCGCAACATTCATCTTACACATGTTCAAGAAAGTGTGCAACAGACGAAAAAAATTTATTTAAAGAATGTATTGAATGCAAACCGAATGGCAGAGACAGATTTCTTTTTGTCTTAATATGTTGGTCATTTACATGACAGTCCTTCTCGAACCCACATCTCTCCGGTCTCGAAACCGAGATCCAACGCGAAATCACTCTGCTATCAGAGAACTAAGAATAATAAAACTTACACATTTATTGGGATATTTTAATCTAAGAGTAGGATTATCAACTCTACCTCTTAAAGAACGGTTAATATTAAAAAACTTTTGTATTAAAGGTTGCTTATAATATTGAAACAATTATTCGTCTGACATGAATCTATTTTCATACGTCAAGAAGGTAGAGGGAAATGAAAATGTCTCCACCGTTTTTTCTCCTTTTGAACTAGGTGATGGATCCAAGAATTCGTCAGAGATTTTTACTCTTTCCTTGCAATGCATCCCTCATAGATAAAATAGAAAAAAAAATATTCTGATATATTCAAAAATGAGGCCAAAACGTTATACGCAGAACTGAACAGTCTGCTGAAGAAAAAACCGAAATATGCGAAAGATATTAGCATTCATTTTTTATGTTGAATATTTTAACATGTTGACTGCTGCTTGACTCGCCTGTGATTTGTACCTATTCATCAATTATATTAAACCGTCTATCTAATTAGAGTACCCCTTCGATTATTATTATTATAGTTAAGAGACAGGAAAGAAGGGGATGAATATCAGGCATGAATTGTAAAAGCAAGAATTTTAGTCAAGAAAAGATTAAATGCATATATATACTATTATTACAAAGTCAAAACTTGAATGATGTGACCATGAAAGAACGAATCCAATTGAAATGTATTGAACAGTAAACAGCTGCTTTTTCCAATATTCTTGTTCACAGCAATTGAAACTCATATTTTTATAGATATGTATATCCCCTTTATAAAATAATCAAAAAGGAAACATTTTTGTTACTGAAATCCATTGACCCATTTTGAAGTTCTGATATAAATTGTTTTTCAGTGCTTTATTTTTAATTTTTTTAATTTGTTGCGTTTTCCCGAAGAAATAAGTCTAAAGGGAGGGGGAACCTCGTAAATGAGAATCAGAAGTTTCAGGCTTGGTGGCTGGTTCTCGCTACCCTTGAGGTTATATGAAAGGGTGGGGTGGTTACCTAGCATTGATACCGGAACGTACTTCCTTAGAGAAGGTTAGTACCCTGACTGATGATGGCCCTTAGAATTCAACCACAGTTCCCGCCAGTGTTGTTGTACCGGCAGTCCGGACATTCAAGTATTTTCATGTGCGTTCAGGTCGGAGTAGTCAGTTTGTGATAGTGATTCCCGCAGAAATAAAAATGTTGAATTGGATATCTCTCCCTTCAACTAAAAAATTTTATTGTTAACCCAGATATGCTAATTAGATACAGTAAAACAACATTGGGACTGAACACTAACTTATTTAGTATCTTCCAAATGAAATATTTTTTCTGATTTTGTTCTTTGAATTACTTGGGATCTTTCTCTTTCGATTTAATAATCTAACTGGAAAGTTTTTGAACGACATTGTTATTTTTGATGCAGCAATTATTATCGATTTATTGATTCCCAAGACAGCAAACAAAAGCTCATTCAACGACAAAAAATTTCCATGGTATGAGATGATTGTAGTAGCATTAGCACTGAATTTGAATTGTTGTTTTTAATACCTACCTGATATCCAATTTCTTTTGGAGATAGAGTTTCTCTCATAGACATGGACATTCTCATTTCAGCATTCAGCTTTTGTTTGCCAAAGGCAACAGCCCCGCTGGTCACCATCAACATCTCTTTGCCTTCATTCTGGAGTTGAGACAGCTGCATAAAGAAACACAAATATGCCCTACATTCAGATTGAATTGTATAAATAAAAGTAAAGCAATATCGTCATAACTTATATTAAATATCAAATAAACCTTACGAATAATTTTTTGTCGTATTAAAAGTAATACTTGTTTAATAAGCCTTCTATTTTGTAAATCGATATCTGATTATTTAGTAAGCCTAATTATTTATTTTGATAAAATATTCATTTGCGAAATTTTATATATATTAAAATATATCCTCATAATCAAAAATCCTATTTAATTATTCATTTGTGAAATTCTGTATACATATCAATTAAAATATATCCTTATGATCAAATATTTAATTTTGCATTTATGAAATTTTGTAAATATATCCATTAAAATATTTCCTTAAGATCAAATATCCTTAAAAAAATTCTTTTAAACATATAATAAAAATGTAATTAAAAGACTTTAACTTTTCTAAACTTTATGCATCTTAAGATTTTTTCATTATAATCAGTTAAAAATAAGTTTGGAACAAACTGTATTTTATCTTGTAATTACAGTTCAAGGTAATTTTTCGGGAAATATCTTTTTAAAATTCATACAGAATTTTTCGTATTTAAAGGTAAATTTAAATTTTAACTATACAAGTATAATCCTAAAACGAATGCATAGATAGTGTTCTAGTTTATAATAGAATTATTTAAAACAGATTTTATCAAATTTCCTCTCAAATTAGAATTTGGAGTATTTTAAAGAAGTTAAAATCTTAAAAAAAAATTAAAGAAAAAGTAATCCCAATTATTTTATTCCTACAAACGAATTACCTACTTACTTTATTTCATACACAATACATTCTTTGTTCTATTTTATTCACATTTAAGTATATATTTTGAGACTTATCTACTCAAAATGATTACTTATTAGTTCAGGTAAATTAGATTTGGAAACATTCTTAAAATTAAAACAATGTTTTATCAAATTAGCAAAGCTGCTCTTAGAATATTATAAATGCATTTAAATCACTTGGATCAAAATTTTATAAGAATTTTAAGATTTTATTTGTTATTTTAATAAGAACAAATTATTTTTGCTAAGAAAATAAGAATTATCTTTTCCAAAATAATAAAAATTAAAGAAGATGAAAAAAATTAAATTAAAATTTACACAATAGAACATAAAAATATAAATATACTAAAATTAGGAATTCGTTTGATACAAATTCGTTTTGGTGCAAAATTTTGTTAGATCTCTGAAAAATAGAATTTATTTTCGTTATTTTCTGCTTTTTAATCATTTTTTATTCGTCGTTATAACCATTATGAAACATAAAAATTAATTTGTTAACAAGAATTTCGTTTATTAAAATTTGAAAAAATGAATTAAGTAACTAATATTTATTAAGTTCTGAAAAGATAAAATTAGTATATCATCATCGAGAATACATAGGTTCTAAATTTAAAAATGCTAACACAAAGAAATCAGTAAATTTCATCTTTACAAATATGAAACAAGTCGAATTAAATACCAAAAAATCTCTGCTCCTTTTTCTGTATAATGAACTACATTCCACTTTTAAGCAATAAAAATTAAATTTTTGCTAATTAAAATGAAGTTACAATTTTCAACTTCCGGAAACAATCAATCATTAATCTTCATTAAATAGAAATAATTAATCTTCAAATTCTGAAAATAATCCATTTTTCAACATTCGACATTCATTTTCTTAAGCAATGTAAAAATACAAAAACTTTTTTTCTTAACAACTCTGCTGTTAAAACAATCAAAAATGAAAGTTTTGATCATTTTTAATTCTGAAAATAATCCTTTCTGTTGAATATCTTATGCAATTCAATCATATCACTTCAAAAACAGTACTTCTGAATGTTATAAAATAAAGTCTGCGATTCAATTCGTCTTTTATTATTGTTGTTTTTCTCATTGTTTAATATTCAAAAAACTTAACTGTTTCTGTCAAGGTTAAACATTTAACTATTCCATTGACAGATTATGCACTATATCTAAATATTTTATCGTAGTGTAAACAATTTAAATGAGATTAAATTACGGCATTGCTTATTTATGATGAATATGATTATGAAATAAGAGAAAAGTCCCCATCAACAATGAACACTAAAACTTTTGTGATATTCATCACCTGAAAACAATGAAAGCTGCTAGAAAGTAGGACTAATCATTTGCATGATAATCCAATTACATAGCATACATGATACTCCAATTCATTCAGATAAGAGATGTGTATAAAGAAATGATTAATAATTGTTTAAAGAAATTATTTGACTCAATAAGTTTAGAAGTGATTGATTATTTTTAATGTAAAGCAGCGTTTTCAATGTCAGGTAACCTTTTTGGACAAACATTTGGAAACCAGTGTTCAGCCGCTTTCTTCACTTCAAAAAGGAGCTGTCTTTATTTATATTTAATTTTTGAATATAACAGGAAATAAAATTGCGTGAGAATATATAATAGTTAATAAAACCAAAAAGAACCAAGCAATTAAAATAACAAAATGCAGCTTTCATCTAACAAATATTTCCATTTTTAATTCATTTAGTTTATGCTGTGCCAGATCTCTTCATAACCTCAACTATAATTTTTTTTTAATTATCACACAGAAACATTATGTGACATTATGTTTTTAATTATCACACAGAAACATTATTTCACTTGAATGATATTTGTACTATACTCTAGAATATTGTTTAAGGGAACAGCGGAGTTTATTAGATATTTTTGGGTATTACTAAGTCAGTGTTATGAAATTTGTATGTATATCTATTACAATATATGTCACATTTCTTTAAAAAATATTTTAAAGCGAAATATATTATTTTACAAAAGTTTAAAAGATATATATTTTTTTAAAAATTTCAAAATATTCCAAACGACTTGATTTCTAATTTTTTCTGTAATTTTTTTCTATTATCCGTTGTAAATTTATTTGAAATAAAATTAAGCATGATTTTGTAATTCCAATTAAATGCTAATATTTTATGCGTACTGACTGAATTTTAATAGGAATTTTATTTTTTTCTGAATTAAAATTGACTTTTAACAAACTAAAAAAAAAAATCGAAACATAAAATGCATACCCCATCTTCTTTTAATTTTTTACCAAAATATTTAATCCATTTCATTTAATTCCCTCAAAAATTAAGACACCTGGAGTAATATAAAGATTTTCAATATTTCCTTTATATGTCTATAAAATTGTTTGTTACGAAATCATGACTGAGCACCTTATTCTGTCGTCTATGGATTTTGCATAAATGTTAGCAGAAATTTTTTTTAAATTTGCATCAAAATAGTTTTAATAGTTTCATTGTGTGGCGAGTTTGGCATCATTAAAGCAGTTGACCTATTTTTATAAGTGCTAAGATATTTGATCGTCATTTGTTAATATTGCTAAAAAATTGGCATTTAATTATTATTTTGTTATTATTGATTAAATTGAGAATTTTTATTAATGCTGATAAAAGCATATTTTATGAAGGCTGCAATCTTTTTGAGAGAAGTCATTAAGATGTACTTTTTTCCCTCTTAACACATTCATCTCTAAGGATGAATTAGATAAAAAAAATTCCATGAAAAGATGCATATCAATTCATCTGACTGTTGACATTTTTATACAAAAAAAATAAATGAAAAAAAATAAAGGCCTTAATTCTTCGGATATGTATTAGAAAGTTCAACCTATCTAAACTGGCATAAGAGACAAATTTTAGCTCACGGAAGTAATTGAAAGTATCTCAAAGACGAGATATTTCGTCGGTAGTGTTGAAAGTGTTAACCCTTCAATTATCTATTTTATTTGGCAATACATTTCACAACAGTGCTTTAGTTGAATATAAACGTATATTTTGATGATCAAATGATAAATATAAAATTGTTCATTTTAATCCATTTTTACATATTTCAAAATCCCATGTCCACTTAAAAATAACATTTAACTATGAAGTAACTCACCTGTTCAACAATTGAGGCCAGTCTTCCAAGAGCCACACCGGACTGATCTTCTCTGGTTACCACAGCTGATCCCAGCTTGACCACGATCCTCCGGGCATCTCGAAGTTGATTTCGATAGACGAATGCGTTCTTGCTACTTCCAGAATTATCTAATTGTCTGCTTATGCTGCTACGAAGAGCAGCCAGACCCCTTCGATTATGATGAACAAATCGAGTACAGAGACGAAAGGTTTGATGGGTGCGACGAAAAACTGTGTTTTCGAACATAGCGTTCACCTAAAATACAAGCACCGTTTCAATGAATGGAAGTTATCTTGAAAGCCGCTCTAGAAAGCAAACGAAGCCGCCTGTTGTAAACAGCTGCCTTAGACACCATATACCTTACTCGCCACCCGCATCACCGTTCGCGTGTCTTTATAGATTAGTTTCCGGGTATAGAGATGATTTTATTTATCTGTTTTCATCGTGGAAGATATTATTACGATATTACTATAGCTCCATACTTTTTAATATACTTAAAAAATATTTAATATTTTGTTTCGACCCAGCATAAAATCCTTTGATATTAGTCTTTTAAAGTTCAAGTAATAAAATGACAAGATGACTCGCGATTTGGTCAAAATAATTTACTTTGACTCATGATATATGAGTCAAAGTAAATTATTTTACATTGCTCAGCTGATGCTTTAAAATAACTTCAGACTTTTCGCATAACACTTTCTCAAAAAAGCACAATGAAATAACGTGTTTTTTTTCAACTTTTGAGTGTATGTTTTAAATAAAATCTGCTATTTTACCTGAATGATATTCAAAAAATAAAGCTCATAAAATAATATTATTATTAGCGACTTATACTTTCTCATGAACAAAGAAGTATCGTAGGAGCAAAAAAAAAAAGATTTTCTGATATTTTAATGAATTTATACGTTTTAGTCCAAAAACCAGTTTTTGAATTACTTCAGTCTATCTGTATATATAATAATTTAAAAATACTACGAATTACAGTCAGTAAACTTGATAGTTGACTTTATTCTAGAATGCTATCAAGTTTTTGATAATATTCGTTTTCTTACATTTGTTTGGCTGTCTGTCAGTGCGTCAGTTATCGGATAATTTAAAAGCATAAAGAATTATACAAATGAAATTGAAAATAAATAGATAGATTACCATAATTTCATATTTGTATTAAATTTTGGATAAACTCTATTAAAAGTTTGATTGTCTTTCAGTCGGTATACTTATGAATATTTGAACTCGAAAATCGAGATACGTATTGATGCAAAAAAATGAAATTTGATTTGTCATCTCTTCTCCAAAATTGTAAAGCTATACCAAATTTTAGAACCAATCGGTCAAACGGAAGGCATTCAAAATGCTCTTGGCTTTTTTCACTTACTACGAAGCTTGAATACTGTAATTTGTGTTTGTAATACGAGAAAGTCGAAAAGAGAACAAACGAAACTTAAAATTACTTATTTTGAATAACCGAGGTCATGTCTATTAAATGCCTTGTGTTAAGTAAAATACCCTTTTCAGCTATTAAACGATATTAAAGTTAATAATACTTTCAGAAATATTTATTTGAAGAAATGCTAATCAGAAAACACCATTGTTTTTAGGAACATACCAGTGTTTCGTATAATTTCAATGAAGACAACATAATAAAGCATTCTGTTTGTTGCTAATTTTGGAACCATTTTAGAATTTTAAATAAAATTCGGATAATGCAATGATGAACACTCCAATTTTTAAAACGTTTAATATACTTCATTTGTTATTTATGTCATTTTATTTACTTATATTAGGGGCTTTCATGTATTTGATCTTTTTTTTTTCACTTTGAAAGGGTATTTGGGAAAAATTGGTATAGTATATATAAATAAAAAATATTTCCACTATCTTCTATAATCCTTCCACTATCTTCTTAAATCGTTAAAACTAAAACCGACAGTTGGGATATGACGGAGCAAGAACACAGTAAGTTTCTAAAAGTGCCTGATGGGCTTCGGAAACATTTCTTCAAATCAAACAAAAAGAAAGCAATGAATATCGAAAATGCAATTTGGAGTATTCCATGGTCGGGGTCTTTATACCCTGAGTAACTCAATAATACTAAACGGAAAACTCTTAAAATAATAACAGTAAAGTAATTTAAATTGATAAAACCAAAAACCATTACCGTTTATACAAAAACTTCGCATGTTTACCAATGGTTGATTAAAATGCATGCAAACACCTAATATTACAGCTTAAAATATTAATATACCTGGAGGAGAGGGCATACAGGAAAATGCTACACTTTTCCCCGAAAAATAGAAATATTTTTCATTCGATCAAAACTTACTTTTTTTTTTCTTTCTTATTCTATAGACAAATTATTGTCAATTTTTTAAATATTTTTGGATATTATTTGCTTGCATTAATATATATTCAGACTCCCTCCCCCCTTCTAAGCGATAAATTCTATTTTTCAATCTGATTTTCCAGTTTACTAAATTTGAAACACTTTCGTTTTGAATAACAAATATTTCCCATTTTTAAATGTATTCCTATTCCGGATAAAAATTTTGTTTCTTTCATGGGAAAGATCATATACATCAATTTATGCATATTATCTTTTTAACTGATGAGAAAATAAGTGAAGAATGTTGTAGTTTCTTATGGTACTTGCCATTGGACAAGCCCGCTGTTACGAAGGCAGTAATTTAAGCCTATTGGGTGCATCTCTTGTTTTAGTAGATTTTCTTATTTAGCATCTCTTGCCAACTAGAGAACGACTTTGCTACTTTCACAACACTCATTCGCTTGCACAGCCCCTTTTTACAGGAGTGTACATTCACATATCTCACAGATAGAACAGAGGAAGAACAACCATGCCCGAACCAGAACTCGAACAAAGGAAGCCCAGATCACGGGGAAGAAGCGCTACCCCTATGCCAGGATGTCGGCATAAGTGAAGAATAAAAATAACAAATGAATTATCATCATTTAACTTATAGATATTTGATCACCTCCGCAAACAATTTAAAATTCAAAATTCGACCCTCTGAGATTTTTGTGACTTGAAGCCAGGTAAGGGTTTTCGGAAGTAAAATTTTTGTAAAACATATATATGGACAGATTAAGTATACAAATTTTCTATATCCATAAAATATTGATCCTTTTTAAATCTAAAAAAGAACGCGAGCACTTATACCTGTGAATAAAAACTCAGTGAATGCATTAATATTAAATTTTTAAAACAATTGTTATTATTAAGAAGCGTTAATTCCAGTTTTTAAGTTACGCTTTAAGTCAAAAGTATAAATCAAATGTTTTCCACAATAGGCTTCATCATTAAAATTTGCCGTGTTTTGCATTTTATTTTCACGCAAATGTAAACAAAGATATTGTCAGAATGAACTCTCTTATCGAATAGAGTGCTATAAGTCAAGGACCTGCAAAAATCTCGACATTATATATATTGCGAGATCTTTCGACAATCTCAATGAATTTGAAACCCGGAAATATTACGAAGTTCTCATGATATTAAAACAATGGCTATTTTAATCGATTGTCATCAATTCATTCATCACTTTGGTGAAGGAAAACATTGAAGTAATCTTTGAACATAAAATACGATAAGATGATAATTTATAAAGAAGTTCTAACATCTGAATGTTAAATTTTTCCTTTTTATCCTTCCTCTGTCATTTTCTTAAACTAAAGAATACTGAAATTGAGGAGTATAAAATATTCCTGTTAAGTAGTAAATTGCAGAAATATAAAGTTGTAAATTGTAGAAGTATAAAGTAGTAAATTGTAGAAATATAAATAGTCACGTTTTTTATATAGGATACACTTCGCAAAAGAATAGGTGAAAATCTATTTCAAGTTATTTACAAGAAGAAAAAGCTATTATATGCCCGAATACACTGGATTCCAAAAGTTCATGTATGACTTTTGTTTTTTGTTTGTTTTATTTGCAAATAGTCATAAAGGCCTGAAAATTACAATTATATATTAATTAGTTATTTACAGAATTTTATTTAATTTTAGCATCAAACATTGTGAAAAATAATAAATGAAGATATTAATAAATGATTTGATAAGGAATGTCTTGATGCAATCCATTGAGAAAGCATCAATTTTTTCAGACTTTCTGTTAAGTTAATGAATACCGAAATGGGAAATATCTATTCATGGAGCAAAACTATTTGAGCTCTCTCGAAAGACTACTTATGCATCCACCCGTTTTTTGAGATAGTTACCGGATTAAGTTCCGAATATTGAATTAACCAGTCCATTCACTTCAAACCTTGATCCTCAAGATATTCTTTGACAATCCTAGCTCTGTGAGGTCGAAAATTATCGTCCATTAGGAGGAATTCCGCATCAAAAAAGAAACATCAGAATATAATCTGACTTATGAATTGAGGAT
>JAPMOQ010021776.1:35990-46159 GCA_026543055.1 Argiope trifasciata | reverse complement strand
CGCCTTTAATGCATTAAGAAAAACGTACACAAGTCTTGTTGCTACCCTTGACAGTAAGAATACTTTTATGAAGTAGTAGCCGTTAATTTTCCACGTTGCAATGAAATTATATGAAGTAAACGGAGACACATTTGTGATATTCCAGTCTAAAGGTCTTTATGCCAAAAGGCCAAGTAACCCACCTTCTGCAGAGTGACTTCACGTGACTTTTCTGGAATACGCTTTCTATGAATTAAGTTTTTGAACTGAAATAGATCGACAGTAGCTTTCTCGTCACTAAGCCTTTTAGCAGAAATATCCTGTGCCAAGCTCATTCCCATCTCTCAACCGTTTTAACGAATCAGATAAATGGCTTCTCTGAGATATAACTATTTTCGTACATAAAACTGAGAACTAGCATTCATAAAAACTGTTCACAAATTACGAAGCAAAATATTTATATTTTCCTTTGAAAGTAAAGTATAGTATATTTATATTTTCCTTTGTAAAAAAGTCAAAGAAATCTGATATACAATTTCTTCAAGAAAACAAATGGTACTCTGCGTAAAAAAAGAGAACAGTAGTATGCCGTAAATTATATTTGTTTGTTTGTTTGTTTTTTTCTTGATTATCAGATTCTAATGCAAATTTTATTTAACATCCTTTCTCCTTAATTTCACTTTAAAAAATGATCACTAATTATATTTTTTTAGAAAACAAATGTATATCATTTTCATTATGTACAAAAAGTAGATCAGCGAAAATTTGTTCGGATAGAAATTAGTTTCAAAACAATAACTGCAGACTTTTCTTTAATCAATTCTGTCGAGAAAAGCTTATTTTGTTAAAAATTGCACCCTTCTTTTTTTATATACTGCTTAGAAATTGTGTTTAGATGATTTTCAAAAAGGCTTCAATTTCTTCTATATAAAAGTGATGGTAAATGTGTGAGACTGTTCATATACTGAACGTCAACTCCAATACAGTTTTTAGCTTTATCAAAAATCCATATAGAGAAAGATGACAGGTAGGCCTAAAAAAAACTTGCTCACCAACTTAAAAACAGAGACGGAAGGGTTGACAGGACTCGAAATCAAGCAAGACTTTTCTATGTGTCAAGGTAAGCAGTTTTAAAACTGCTTAAAAAAGTTTTTTGAAAATGTATTTCCAAAAAGTTTAAACATCATCCAAAACGGAATCAAACGCATGTTGATAACCATTTATTTTGGGGGAAGGAACGCATGTCATGGACCACAGGAGGGACTTCTGTGATATTTCCGCATGGTAAGAAATTCTATTTAGGCAGTCCAGATTATTATCTTTTAGAGAATGCTAATAGTATTCATAAAGAATAATTTTATTCAACTTTACAAATAGGAGGAGGAAGTTTAATGATCTGGTTAACAGTTTGATATGGAGGGGGAGCAAGTATGGTCCTTTCTTAGTGGTTGACAGAAAAATAGAGTCAACTAAATTCAAGTGCTAATTCTGAGCACCTTTCTTTTGGCTCCGAATTAGGAAAAGAGGTACTGTTTCAGTAAAACGTGACCTCCATCCACTGAGCCAATGGAATTAAAAATTGGTTAGTTCCAAATAATGCATAGAAGTTACCATGGCCAACTGAAAGCACTAAACAAAGTGGAAAGTACATAGAACGAGCAAATAATATGCAGGTGAAAACAGTTTTAATTCATCAATGAGCTTCGAAAAGCATTGGGAAACTCGTGGAGCAATTTTTTCCTAGATAAATCCAATTTTTGTATGATTCACTGCCAAACAAAATATTCGAAGCTAGTGGGAAGTGCCGCTTGTATTTCATTCATTGTATTATTGTCCTTTTATTTTTATTTTTGTTTCAAATGGTAAAAACTATTTTTGTTGTCATTACTATTTTATTTTTGAATATCATGGCAATATTATCTATAACCATCTATCTATAAAGTATTACTCCTAAAAATGATTTCAATAAAAAAGAACCCTTTTTTTTATCGTTTCTCATTTTTTGTACGTAATCGTGCTTCTTTAATTAATGTTATATGACTTAAATTGTGTATATCATTTTTATAAATTTTTTATCTTCATCTATTTCATAACGAACATAAAAATAACAAGTTGTATTATAACTTTTGGAGCAAGGGGTAGACGGATCAAATTATAAAACAATACACAATTTACAGTTCATTGTAATATTGCTAGAAGGCAAAATTTAGAAAACACTATAACATTGTTTATAGGAATCACGATAACTACTTTAGGTTAATAAGTTTAAATGTCAAAAAAATTAACTACATAATGAATTAATTCATTGGAATAATATGCTTTTGATTAGAGTAATTTACAACATATATCATTACGTTAATTCATGCTGCATATACATGTTCCTGATATGACCTAAATACAAAGGAATAAGAACGAATAATTTCTATTAATCTAGATAAAATTAATTAATTGGGATAAAATATAATGTAAAAGTATTTCTAATTTTTCTTTTTACAAATAGCTAATAATTTGAACTGGAGAAAGTTGAAGTAAAATAAGTAAATATTTACTGTTTTCTCTTGTTCATCATATTTTAAGGTTGAATAAAAAGTTGCTTCCATTTACTTAAAATCCGATTTCTTTGTCTTTCGCAAAAAGTTTGGTTTGACCAATTTGTTCCGAGATGCAGAAATATATTAAAATTAACACAATTCAATGTTAATTTTATTTATTTTTTAACAATTATTAACATAATTTTGAAGTATAAAACGGATGGTTTTAAATTAAATAAAGTTTCTCTTGCCAAAAGAGCTTTATTTTTTATATAATTATAGGTATAAACTATTGTATCAATTTTTCATTTATGAATCAAAAGATTTAATTAAAGATCAAAAGACACAAACTTTTTAAATAGATCTTCAAGTTACGTTCGTAATATTTACAGCTTTATAAAAAGTTAGAAAAAAAATTCACTACATTTCAAAAAATTCAAAATACTAAATATTTCTATAAAATCAAGAAAATGCTAAAATTTTTGCAATTTATCAGAATGAATAAGGAAACATAACCGACTACGAAGTCGATTTTAGGCTCCGATAATGATCCTAATTTTTGGATTGAATTGTTGTTTGAATACTATGAATATTTCTTGTTGTTAATTCAATGGAAATGGAAACGGAATGAATTAAGGCAGAGACTTAAAAAAAGGCTTTTATCTTATGTGTTCCATCAAAACACGTTAACAAATTTTGTCACTTAGTAACTATGGGTCGTGTATATTGTGATGTAACATTTAATACACTGTACGTTTTATTAACTGAGAAGTTGAATTTCACATTTCAATTCATTTTTAACTAATTTAATTTAAGGCATTTTTATTAATTTTTAATTTTAATTAAGTTGAATAATTAACTTAATGCATTTATTTTAGGTTAACTTTTTTATCACTGCTTGAAATTATTTGTTTTTATTCATTTATTGTGACTCATAACAATGTGGCTACCATGTTTGCATCTACATTATTAAAAATATCTTGGTGTTTATTAAATACTATAATAGCTTAACGAATGTATTGAAATACATAACAATCTCACCAATCATTCTTGGCAAACTGTTAATATTTTCATCTGAATTTTTAATTCAAAGCATTTGTAGTTTTTGCAAAGTTATTTATTTGGCAATTAGATTATAACTTTTTATCGATCTCAGCCAAACTGCTCTCAATATCTACTTAGTTGGAAATCCTTTACTGAAAACCACACAATTTTAACAAATATATCTGGAAATGAAGTAACTAGAATTTCTATTTTCTGATCAATTGACCTTAAAAAATAGCAAAATTTGATAGACTCTTCAAGGTACTTATCAGTATATAAAACGATATACGTCATATCAACAATGCCCTTAATTTTTATTTCCAGTAGTATATGATATAAAAATAAAGAAAGAAAACTTTTATGACAAATACACTTTGTTTTTCTTTCATAACAAAACACGGAAATCTCTTATAACACTATTCTTAGAGCTGTTTCCATTAAAAACTATAGAAAAATTCAATCACTCTAAATAATAAAAAGATCTGCCAAATAAAATTGCTCTTTTACAATGTCCATTACAATTACAATTCCATTAAATGTTGTGCTTAGCTTTCTAACGAGTTCTGACAGACAGAAAACATTGTTTTTGTCTTCAATTAGATGTTCTTTGTGTGTATTAAATGGAGATTTTAAAACCTGTTTTACGATGTTTTGTCCCGAATCGTCAGTCGTATACATTTTCTTGTAAAACTAAGTTTTCAGGTATCAAAATTATTATACGGTTGATTCGTATTAAATCAAGAAAATGA
This sequence comes from Argiope trifasciata, assembly GCA_026543055.1. Lineage (NCBI taxonomy): Eukaryota > Metazoa > Arthropoda > Arachnida > Araneae > Araneidae > Argiope > Argiope trifasciata. Next base: position 41,856 of record JAPMOQ010021776.1, on the reverse strand, counting down.
GTAAAATATATATAGAAAATAAAATATCTCGATGATAATCTCTAAAAATACTGATTGAAATGATTTATTTTAAACCATTTTATAAACTTTATTAATAAACTTTCAACATATTGAATATATATAATATATATTTACAGCCTATGTACTTTTATTATTTATGAGGATACTTAACATCTTAACTTTTATTTTCTTTACTATCTAATAATATGACATATTCTATTTTAGGAATATTTTCTTATTTTGATACAAATGGAAATCCATTGAATACTTGACTTATCTATATATTCGAAGCACTTTTAATATTGAATCATAATCGATATGAAGGGTTTATTTCTTGCTTACAACTATCAAAATTCTATAAATAGATGCACGTATGACATTCGGGTAAAACAATTAAGAAGGTAAACGTGTTAAAAACTGTAAGAATAGATCTCAGTTGAATTATGAATTTCAATCTCAATGCAGCTTAATTAAGCACCATTGGAAAAAACTTGGCAATATTTTCCTGAGCAGGAAAAATTAAAAATGGTTTTTTTTAAAAAATCCGGTTCGAATTGACACATCCATTATTAAAAACGCATTGGGTAAATAATACGTTTTTCATTGTTTCTTTATTATTTAAGAGAATACTTAAACCTATTGTAAACTATTAGGACAGATCTTAGTTGAACGATAGATTTCAAACTCAATTAAACTTAATTAAATCAAAATGGAGGAAATAAATATTTTTCTCAGCTAGACAAATTAAAAAATAGCCTTGGGAGGGAACAAAACAGGGTTCACTTTGGCACATCCATTATTTAAAAGAAAACATATTGGTTAAATGTTTTTCTTTGTTTCTTTATTATTTCAGAGGATACTTAAATGTATAATAAACTATTAGGGTTGATATCAGTTGAATAATAGATTTCAATCTCAATCAAGCTTAATTAAACACAATCTGGAAGAAATTAAGCAATATTTTTCATAGCTTGGAAAATTAAAAATGGCCTTGGAAGGAAGAAAACCGGGTTCACATTGACACATCTATTATTTAAAAGAAAACATATTGGGTAAATGAAATGTTTCTCAAGTTTTTCGTTGCCGTTTCTGTTCAAACACGAATTGTTATTGTTTCAGTCAACAATTGCGCAAGTGAATCAATGATGCGTGATTCTGACGTTTGTTTGCGTGTGTACAAAAATAATTTTGAGTCTTGCGTCACCTTTAAGAAAGAATTGTTAAAAGAATCGTGTTTTCTGCAAGCACCTACTACTAGCAAAATAATTTTAAAATTAAGCTCTGTGTTGCAACTTCAGCTCAAGTTAATTACAATATGAAAGGAAATTTATCAAATTCAAAGTGTATTGTATCTAGTAAAACATCTAATTAGTTATTTTTAAAATATTCTCATTCCATATAAAAGCACCATAAAATAGAAATCGAGAACATGTAAAAGAATTAAAAATTCCTAGCTTTTATAATTATTTCTCTTGAAATAATATCTTCGATTGAAATAGCAATATAGTATTAATTGTAATATTTGTGTGAAAAAATCCAACAACTGAATCTAGAAGACCAAATTTAAAAAAATTGCAATAAATTAAAATAATTCATCAAATTTTAGCATTTCTTGAATTTTATTCTTAAACATCGACAATTTTGCCTTTTAGACATTTCTATCTTAAGTCAAATACTCTCAAAAATAGAATATAACCCGAAACAAAAATTACAAAAAAATAGGAATAAACACCAGTTCACACATTCATTCAGTATTTATAAAGAAACTCCTTTCAACAATGTTTGAAAACTAATACACAATGTTATAATTAACTAACATAGCTTCTTTTTTTTACAAAAGATTAACTCAAAATAGCATACAAACCAAAAAAAATTCATTTCATTTCCTTATTCATTATTAACAAGTAGAAAGTCTTTTAATAAGGGAGTCAAAGTACTAAAAGAACAAACATATCAGCATCAAAACAAGGTTTAGAAATTCTTGTGTGATTCACAAAATTTAAGTATTCTGAGAATTTTTCAAACAAGGATGAAGCCAGGATAACTACATTTCTGAACTACGTAAAAGATTTAAATATTTTTTTTATAATTGAATTTTTTTCTTATTCTTTATAAACACAAAAACATCAAAAATGAATACGAACGTATAATAATTTTGTTAATCTCTTAAATCCTTTGTTTGATAGCTTAATGGTGTTGAATCTTATATATCAATGAAATTTTAACCAACGAGAGTGAGAAACTGAAATTTTAAAATAAATTTCTACCAAAGAAAACTTGAGAAAAGTTAAAATAGTTTCTTGAATAATTTTTAAAAATATTCTCTTATTACTGTGCTAGAAAAATTTTGAATTCAAACATTTTCTACTTTTTAGTCTTTATTATTCATTTTTATAGATATTATGGAGCTTTGAAATTAAATTTTTTTGAATTCACTGTTAGGTGGCGTTCTTATAAGAAATTAAAATGTAATTAAATTAATCTATTTTTATATTCAAAAAATATCATAGTGTGTTAGAATTTTGAATGAATGAAAAAACGATTTTAAGCATGAATTAAGTAGAGCTAAATAAAAGTGTGCGAAAATTCAAAAATTTGAAATTGAAAACTCTGATGAAAGAAAGTTTACTCACATATAGACATAGTTTCGTGTGTCGATGCATTTTAACTAAACAATCAATACATTCGGTTCTCTAAAATATATTCTCTGCGTGAACTACTGTTCACGTGATGAAACTGAGGTAGATAAAGTTTCCCAAAGTTGAGCGCAAAACGATAAAAGCGGATAAATCTGGAACTCCATTTGCTCCCATTTCCTTTAAACAAAATTACATTATCTCCATATAGTTAAAAACAAAGAAGGTTCGAATTCCATTGAAATCAGACCTCTATTTAAGATTATCCACAACTTTCGCTTCACTTTATACTGTGTACCAAGGGCAAGAGTCAATAACGTTAGGCACGATGTCTTTGTGTTTTATTTTGCAATTTCTGAAAACAATGATTGCGCATTTAGTTGAAATTTCTCCTCTCCATTCAGCGACATGTCCATGGGTCCTGTGGAAAATACTTGGGCTGCGACCTTAGAAATTTAAACTCGCCATTAGAAAATTCTCCATTTTTTTTAGACTTTTGATCACATTTCATAAAATATTTGGCTAATTAAAAAATCTTATAATTTAAAAGATGCAAGGAATAATTGAGTAATTATTCATATTTTTTACTAGAAAACAATTTATTATTTCATAAATCAATGATTTACAGTTAATTATAAAATGGTTTTTTCCTCCATTTGAGCAAATTATATATTACTTCAAATTGAACAAAATTATACATTCCATTTGAGCAAAAGTATATATTACTTCGAATTCCAGTGTCTGGGGCAAAGATCATAAAATATACAATACTATATTACCTGTTACTTTGCACAACATTTCTTACATAAAATAAATTACTTTAATATTTCTTCAAGAATCTCATAGAACAAAAAAATTCTTTCACTAAGACTTCATTCAGTTAGATTTTAAACATAAACGCCTGGCATTAAAAGATTCAGACTAACATCAAAACAATATGCAACTAAGGCAAGGTTGATAAAATAACATTTTATTAATCAAATCCGTATCTAATTTAATAATCAATATTTTTCTGTTTTGTACCTAAAAACTGATTTCAAAAGCAAAAAAAATCATTTTTCTAAATGAGACAAATATAATTTTTTACACAAATATACGAATATTGTCTTTAATAAAAGTTTTGCATCTTAAATTTTTGATTGAAATTCGATTCAATCTGTTTCCCTAGAATTTCGTACGCTTCTATGTCTTCTGCTTTTCGCTAATTCTTTCTCGTAAAAGTTAGAGAGGGTATAATCTTATAGAAGCTGTTGCCTCTCTGTGTTTTTCATAGGTCTCCAAAAATCCCATATTTTGGCTGCACCCAAAAACTAAAACTTCTTGGCCTGAAACGTGGGGACCATACTTTCTGGAAAGTCAAAGTTTTCACACATTTTGTATTGTAGGAAATTATATCTAATTCTTAAGAATTTTCAGAAACAAATATTGTATGCTTATTATTATAAAAACCTTTTAAAAATATGGTGTACTGTAAACTTATTTGGACAATCGACTCACAAGAATAATATTCTACAAAATTATGTTATACCAGGGTTGACTTCAAAATTTGTTTAAACATCAAAATACTTAGGAATAGTTTGTTGACATTGTTTTATAGAATTTGAGAGATAAAAATTAACAATTTTAAAACTATTAATTAAAATTTTAAAAAATTGACTAATGTAGAATTGGAAATTGTAGCAGGCATAGAGCTTTGAAAAACTTACTTCGAAAAATTCTGCTGTCAAAACTTGGTTTTGCTAACTACTTAGGATTATTTACTTTAATGATTGGATATTTAACCCTGAATATTTAAAATTTGCTAAGAATGGGAAATCTGACCACAAGTATCAGTGAGAGGTAAGATGTTATTTATTTGGATTAATGTAATATCTAACTTAAGAATGAAAATATAATACTTTTGTAGTTACTCTTGACATTTTAAGTTTATCAAAGAAAATTTCTCTGACAAACAACAAGTTCAGATACTTAAAAACAAGACTTTTTTCGATAGAAAACTCAGAAACCCTGACTACCCATTAAAAGGGTGGTGTACTGAAGTTTCAGTTGGATCAGTTTTACTGATAGTTAGTCATTTAAATAGTTAGGAAGCAAAAGAAGGAATCAGTTTCTTGAAACATGACATTAAAAAATAGTTATCTTAAAAAGTTATTTTTAACGTATAGATTCCGGCAAGCATTATGATTAGAGCCACTGGAATCATCCATGGCTATGTCTTTCATCCTCATCCATGGTCATGTCTTTCATCCTCATCCATGATCATGTCTTTCATCCTCATCCATGATCATGTCTTTCATCCATTGTTCACTCAGAAGAGAGCCCAGAAAGATCTTTATGGTTTGAAGAAAAATTATGCAAAATGATTCAATCAAAGACAAAGGCCCTGCGTTGTTCAACTAGCAAAAGCTCTAACTTGTGGAAGATAGTGAAACAAGAATTGCAGTTATTTGACTCCAAAAAATTCCATTATCAAATATTATAAAACTGAACGAGACTTTGAAAATAATTGCTAAAACATCAGCTGAAGCCAAAAAGATATTTTCTGTTGCCAGGTCATTCATAACAAATCGAAGAACTGGTCAGAGTGATAAAAACAGATAAAATATAATTTAACAAAGTGTAAACTAAGAATAAATAATTAATTCATCTTATTGTATTTTGTTGTTTAATATATAAAGGAATGTAAACATTGGAATTACTGAATATCCTTATTTTGTGTCATTAGTAACTATAAATAACGAATTTTTAGATTTTTCAAATTTAGTATCACTCACGAGAATTTTGGAAATGACTGTTACGTTTCCGGGATTTCTGAGAATTATTGAAAGGGAAGAAAGGGTGACAATTCAGAAACAATTTCCATTATATCAATTCAGTTTATAGCTAATCACTTGAATAGTTTAGACTAATAGGGATCAAGTGAATAAATAGTTTTCTTGGTCTTTGTATTAAAATGGGTGTATTCTCAGCTGGAATCGCCATCGCTTAGATTCTGGCAAGCACTTTAGTACAGGCCAACTTTCTAGCTGGTCTCCGTGATAGGTGTAAAACCGTCATTCTTAAATCTACTAATTTGGTATATACGAAAGAAAGCCATCACCCTTTAACGAAAAGCCAATCTCATTAAATTCAACCTTAACTTTTTCCAGCCATTACTGTGATTAAAAGAATTTCAACTACAAATTCTTTGAGATAAATTAGGCCTAATTAGTAAATTGAATTTATCTATT